>KQ435706.1:2894134-2914890 GCA_001276565.1 Melipona quadrifasciata
ATATCCCAAGTTATAGAATTCATTACAGTGTTTATTGAACGAAACAAATTTCTATTCAGATCCTACGTTTCTACGTTGTGTTTCTGAATATTCAATCGCGATTAACTTTATTTAGAAATGGAGAATTTCACTAAACTTCGACACGAAGTGGCAAAAATTACATGCAAATATTCTTCCACATTTTGTTTCGAGATCTTAGGATCTTAGGGTCAAAATTTTACTAATTAATACTTTGTCATTATTTTCTACCTTCGTGACTACCGGAAAATTTGTATCCTATAATATAATTTATACATATTATTTTTGTTATAATTTATAATGTAGCTTTCAATAAATTCTGGAATATTTAATTGTAAATACCCGCGTGTATCAAATCGTCTAAAAGGTTAGTCGAGCTTTTAAATCTTTATTTCTCTATAATTTTAACAATTCGCTCCACTCGACATCCAAATTGTGATAATTAGTCAAAGTATAATTGTCTACAAAGACCTATATATATATCATTCAATCATTACTAGATATGCATTTTTAATAATTTTTTTTTTACAGCTGTACCTTTCATAATTGGCGGATTTAGAAACTTTTTAACTCCGTTAATATTAAGATTCTCAAATATAGACATATATTTTCACAAAATATAATAAATAACATTGGATTTGATTATTGTTATTACAATAAAATAATTTTATAAATCAATATTTATTAATAATTTATTTGTCCAAATACAGGAACTGGATGAATATATACGTAGGCCATCACAGACAATTGTAACTGGGCTAATCATTACTAATAACCAGAATTGTTAATCTGCCAACGTAGACGAAGCAGAAAACACGACAAAGGACGATCTTTTGACTCGACTGGTTTCCCACGAGGTGAATCGCCAACGTGGCAATAAACGCGAGTTAATCTGAATCGATAGGAACACCGGTTTCCGGCATCGAGTCGGCCGATTCCAGGGGACCGTCGGGATGCTTGTTAAAAAAAGGAAAAAAAGAAGGAGAAATGTTGATAATCGACCGCGAGGGAACCGAAGCGACGCGAATTCCTGGGAAAAAAAGACGAGCCGAACGAGGCATCTTGGCCGCGCGCAAGGGATTAATTGAGAGGCCGGAGGAGAACAATCGCTGTTGGATGAATATCCTGATTGTCGAGCGGAGCCACGGCCGCGGAAAATGATACTCGTCGAGTAACGAGACGAGCCAACGATTTAAATAAATCTTCGATGTGACCCGAGGGAGAAGCGATCTGATTATCCGTGAAAAGGAGACTCTTCAAATTTCCAGTACCAACTCTGTTTACTGTCTGACGAAGTAACTCGATTATTTGTGGTGCAAACGAAAGATCGGTGCTTTTTAACCTCATAGCCTGGAGAAATAAATTTGTTTCGTTTCTTTTTTTACATTTTTGATATCCGTGTGTTATCACAAGTTCCGGAACATGTTATGTAATATTTCATTAAAGATTCCACAATATATTTAATGGTGGAAAAACGTTTAAACGTGAAAATTGTATTTGGTCCATTCGTATTGAACGTTTCATTTAGAGTTCTTTTTAATCAATTTATATCACTATAATTTGTTTATTAATGATAAAGCTAGCCTTGAAAGGGTTATTATCAAAAATTGGCTTAATATTTTTCAAATTTTTCAAAATCTTATAATTTTACAAAGTATTAAGAAATTGGAATATTTTTAAATTCTGCAGAAACTTATCAACGTATTATATTTATATTTATATTTAATATTGATAATTGAATATATGATGATAGAAATATTTGCAATGAGAAAGAGTGAATGTTAATTATGAGGAATTTTAAAATTAACAGTCTGCAGAAAATGATTGACACACAAATAATGTTAATTTTTGGAATTTTTGTATCGATTTGATGCGTGACAAAATGATCCGACGATTCACGATAAAACGAACAAATTAATGGGGGAAAGTGAAAATTCAAAGACAAGATCAAGAATTTTAAAGCCGTCAGTTTGAAGAAGATGACTCCTTCCAATTTCAGTATCAGGTTACTGCGTAACATGGCAAAAGTGATTCAATAATTCTTGATAAAATTAATCAGTTAAAGGAAGAGATTGAAGAATCATAGATAAAATCGATGAATCATTGGAAATGCCTCAGACTATGACAGATTAAAAAGAATGACTTACAGTGATGATCGAAACACACATACGTGTGATTTTTATCATTGATGATATCTTATCGAATGCTTGCATATGGAATACAAAAAAAAAAAATTTTGTAAGACGTTTCGGCTTTTCAAAAAAAATTTATGACCTTGTCGTAAAATACTGTCTCAAGTTGTCCTTCATTTGGAGTCAGTTTTGCACTTAAATGATTAAACGAAAAATTGCCAACACTTTGAGCTGTTTCATTTATATTATATTGATGTTACGTTTTTAACTGCAATGCGTCACAAGGAAGGAAAATCCTGCTCTAGAAAGCACCTCTTGTTCGCCGGCTGCTCGTGAAATTTCATGAAAGAGCTTCTCCTCATTGAATCCAGGTCGTATCTTTCTGAAGAATCGCGTTAAACAAGGCTGATTATTCGCTTGGACCAGCATTCTTCGAGGCTTCTCTTCCGCGGTCTCGTAATCGCTTGATGGAGCACACGCGCGAGCGCGTGCATACATACGTATGCGCAACGGATTCCTCCGTGCAGCCACGTATGTACGCTCGGTATCGAAACGCAGCCCGAGGAATCGAGCGGCCGTGAACGAGGCAACGATCTCCGAGCCTGGTGAATCGAACCGAGGAATGCGAGGGAGCTGCTCGATTCGAGAGACAGAGTGTGTGTGTGTGTGTCGTTTATTAAAAAAAAAAAAAAAAGAGTAACGAGAAAAGAAAGAAAAGGAGAAAAAAAGAAAATTATCTTTCGCCCAGAGTGGCACGCAATCGACCGACTGAAAAGCGTCTTTGTGGCCAACTTTATGATCTCGCATCGATCCCGTCGTCGTTTTTCACTCAGAAGTGACTACTCGAGATAAAGGCGATTACAATGTTCAATATGGCGGTTCATTCACGGATCGAATCTTTCGACTCGTGAATCGTGATACTGTTGGCTTTTTTTAAACGTAACTAAATATATACACAAACATTATTATATATATATATATATGCTTACACTCAAAAGAACGCAACTAAATATATATACATATATTTGTTTTGAGTCATTGAAGCACAGAGTATGTAGTATAATTTACTATTTTGATTGATTTGTTATGGGGACATATATAATATCTGCTTACGAAATTTAGAAATCTCTTCTTGTATTTCTTTCTATTTATTTATTTACGTATGCTTCCATCAAACTGATTGAAACAAAGATCCTTCATTGGACTTTTAGTTCCAAAATTGAAGAATCTGATAATGAAGAGCTATGTAAGTTTTGTTGTAGGCTTTGAAAAATCAATCTACCAATTAAAACAAAAGAAATTTTGTCAAAGACAAAGCAAGTGAAAGTAATTAAAATTCTTCCGACAACCAAACGTAATGTCTGTGACTACAAGTACCATTTTTATAGCACTTTAGAGGACTTGGAATAAAAAATATGTGCCAGAGTTTAACAAGGTATTATAAAATATTGTAAGATGCGAAAGACCAATTTGGTAACAATGGTATCTTTGTTCCAAAGAAGAACTTGAATTTATCATTTTCATCCCGTTTCTCTTTTTCATTTCATATTTATTTTCGTGGTGACGAGCGCTCAGAATATTCCAGTCGCTATCGGCCATTCGTCCGTCAAGTGTCGTTTATCTATGCTTTATTACACCGTATACTTAAAATTCCTGCGACCTAAAGCGTTTCTCGAAAACATCCGGACGCGTTGCTAATTGCATACCCGGCCAGCGTCTACGTTTGCAACATTTTCCCGACCGCGATGTCTACTTTCTAATTGACGCGATATTTACGAACTGCAGATTCCTACCTCAGATGTAAGTATTTAACCCGTCAATCAGGTTAAAATATCGTGTGTCATCAGTTTCGACGAAAGTTCATTAACTGCATGTTTGCATTCCGGCCAAATTCTTCTCGTGCTTGATTATTCCATATTTATTGCAAAATACTTCATAATGCAGCAGCAAAGTCAAAAATTCCCCCCCCCCCCCAAATGCGTTTATCTAGTTTTTCTTTAAATGTTTCTTAAATACAAATAAATATACGGTGGCACTTTTATTGTTAAATACAAATAAACTTTTATTCTTAAATACTTGTTTAAATTACTTGGTTAAATACAAGTCTAGTTTGTTTTTAGTTAAATTAATTAATTAAATTTAATTTAGTTAATTTAGTTAAATAAAAGTATAGTTAAATACAAGTAAACTTTATTCTTAAATACAAATAAATATACGGTAGAACTTTTATCGTTCGAGTACTTTAATATTTGAATATTGTATTATTAGAAGAGAAAACTTGGTAAATATCTTGTTTTGATGGTCAAACGTTGAGAAAGAGGAACTCTGTTGCACTGAAAGACGGGAGATTCATAAGAAAAGGAAATTCGGTTTTTTCAAAGATTTCTCGAATTGCAAATTAGCGATCGAAGTATCCAGCATTAAAAATAGAACGTAGTGATGAAATATGTAGAAAATGCAATAAAATTTCGAATCGAATTGCAAGCAATTCTTCTTGAAAACGTGTACTAAAAACTAGAAGAAGAAACTGATGGTTCAATTTTTCTAACAGATCGACATTACTGGCCAAAATGAAAATGACTATGGAGCGCTAAAAATAGAATTTAGATATATAAATAGAAATATACTAATGAAAACTGCTAATTGAATTTAGAGGCTATTCTTGAAGAGCTTGTACTAAAAAATGGGTGATTTATAAATAAAGAAACTAAAACCTTCCACGAAAGCGTCGTAAACTAGTGACCAAAATATCCAGCATCAAGAATAGATCTGAAATACGCTTGCAGAAGATGCAATGAAACTTCGAATCGAATTACGCGCGGCAGCTTTATTTTTTTTGAAAAATAAAAGAAGAAACTGACTCGGTCTTCCTGACAGATCAATGTTGGACATTACCGATCACAATGATCGCCGAGAGCATAGACCTAACGTATGCTTGTAGAAAATACAATGATATTGAATCACAAACGGCAGCAGCGGTACCAAAAACTGAAAGACTCGGAAAATAAAAAAAGAAACTGAAACGGTTCGGCGTTCCCAGTCACAGTCAGTCGAGGTCGCAACACAGTCATCTAAAAATTCCTCGAAAACATTGGAGATTGCTGACCAAAATGATTATCGAGCATTGAAAATGGAACGTGGATACGTGAAACGTACAATGAGATTTCGAATTGAATTACAATGGCTGCTCTCTCGTTGGTGGGAAGTCGACTCCCGTTTGGCCAAGTGGTTAATGGGTTAAAAGCGTGGCGAGGCGAACCGAGACGCGCAGCAGGCAGACTCTCGCGATTCCGTGTGCCTAAATTTACGCACGGCAGATGTAATAAAGCGTCGTGCGCGCCGTGTTTTACCGTATCCCCTGTCCGGGATTCCGAATAAGCAGCGACGCAATGCCGGCCGGTTACGTCGCTTTGAACCGATGCCAGCCACCTTTCTGCGATTCTTCGAACGCACCAAGGTGCGACCGCGCCGTGGAGGAACGTTCCTGGGCTTCCTCCGACGGCGACGTTTCTCTCATCGAGGAATTCGTGTCTACTCGCCATTAAACTCTTTGCTTCTCTTCCTCTTCTTCTTCTTCTTTTTCTTTTTCTGTCGTGGTTCAACAGATCGAGTACAAGGTGCGAGGCTATGCGATTACCGTGGAGCCTCCTATGGTCGAGAATTCAGCACTTTGATATTTGTTCTGTCACTCGATGCTGAGGATGAATTATTATCTGTTGGTTTCAGAGTTTGTTTTCGAGTCTTCTCGAATCTTTAATCGGTTAACTCGTTGAAAAGAAGAGTTAATTACGTTTCTTCGTTGTTTAATATATTATGCTTGTGTTTAGAAAATATTTGAGAAAACACGCGTTAAACAGGTACTTGCGAACAAACTTTGGGATGCAAGACAAAAGATTAATTTATCTATTAAACATCATAAGCATTATGCTTTGAATATTTTATACATTTTTTCCCATATTATTTGAATCGTATGCATTTTGCATAAAATAATAATCACGTTAACGATCTACTTAACATGCATGATGTTAATAATCTAAATATCTGAGTATCTAGTATCTAGTATCTAAGTATTAAATGATCTATTAAATATTACATTCTTTGGCACATTAATGACAATAACCTGTTCTAATTCTGTTCTTTGAAATTTTTCCACCATCTCTACCTCTTAAATCTTCTTCTATTCCTGTATTTCATCTTGCATGAAAGAATTTGCGAAGTTAGAAATTTTATTAAAAAGATTATTACTAAAATTAGAAATTAAAAGGATATTAATATACTAAAATAAGAAACAGACTGTTACGTTAAAAATATTATTGCTAAAATAAGAGAAGATTTTATTGAAAGACTGGTCTTGAATTAGGTTACCCAACCTAATTGTCCCCATACTCAAAGTGCAGAATTTCCTTTCTCATTCGGCTTTCACTGAGTATCGTCGTTCCGTGTGTCTGAAATTATATCCCCGGACGAAGATTACTTGTAAATCGAATAGAAATTGAGACGACTGGATGTTCTAGTACTCCTCCACGTGATAGAAAGCCGGACCGAATGTATTCATAACTCACGTCGTCGTATCGATTCCAATGGAACTTGTTTCGCGACTTTTTATAATTCCCGTCCAGGCTTCTTATCAATCACCGTGCGGAATTAAAAACGAAAGAAAAGGAATTTAATTAAATCTCCCGCTGGAAATAATTATCTTCAAAATCGTTCTGTGTCTTTTCACCGATAGATCAGAATGTCTGGTCACGCTATCCTTCGTAAGGACATATACATGTTTGAACATTGACTTGATCACATTTTGATTAACTAGAAATACGTGTTTCAATCATTCGAACGAACGCATTTTTCATCGACTCTGTGTATAATCATTGACACGTTGATCGATCTCATGATGGTATATAGACAAAAGAATATAAAACAAAAATTAGAAATATCCATTAGAATGGTTGGTTTAATTAAGGAACTGATATATTATTACATTTTCAAGGCTATTATTTAATTCTCTTACAATTGAGATTACGCCACTCTAACGAATAAAATCTTGAATAATTCGTATAAAATATATATAAAAATTTCAAACGATAAGTGTTCGAATACCTTTGCAAGCCGCTGTATTCTAAGGTACGATAGAATTTTGGCAAATTAGTAAATTTAAAAAAAAACAATTTTGAATCTAAACATTTGTCCCACGACAAGTTCTTACAAGCTAGCGTTTTAAAATTTACAACCAACGTTCTAAAATCAAATTCAAAAGCTAGCATTTTGAAATTTAAAAGTGCTGTAAATCGGGAAACTGCAGTTCCTCCCTGTATTTTAATTTACGAAATCGACCAACGCAAATGGTACAAAATGCACGCATAAATATACATCCCGAGTCGCTGTGTATTTGCAATAATTTTACGCAAGTATCCAAGCATTTAAGAACGTGCAGCGTGCCGCGAGCATTATATATAGCGAAGCGGTGAAGCACGTCGTCGCTTTCGCGGCAGATGAAGCCCCGTTCAAGGCTACCAGCTTCTAACTTCGCGTGTTTACCGACCCAGGCGAGGACCCAGGCTGCTCTTCTCAAGTAGGCTGCTTCCATCGAGTGAAATTCGAGAGAGGAAATCACGGAGGAACGGACGGAACGGTTATTCTCGATAAATGATCGCGCGCCGATGTGACTTATTGCCAGTGGATTCTCTCGTTCCCGACGACCCAGCCAAGATACAAACAAGCTAATCCTCTCGATTCATACATTATCAACGGCCATTAACGACCCCCCCTCCCCTTAACGAGAATTAACGAGACTCGCGAAGTCTACGACTACGTACGTCCGAGACGATGTTTTTAGCTTTATTATCACTGAAAGTGATTTCAGTGGGGGTAACCCAGAAAATCGAGCTTCTTTAGGTGCAACGTTAATGCAACGAAAATTAGCGATTGGTCGATTTGGGTCACGTGATTCGCGAGGGGGCGTGGCGTAGACCTCGAGTAGGAGTGGCGTTGTCTGGCACTGAGCGATCGCGTCTGTAATTTGTTTTCTATCGATCTAAATGTTTGCATATCAATCAAATTTTATGGCAAAAATGTCGTCTTCATTTTCTAGTCAGAACAGTTGCTTCTGGGTCTTTCAGTGAGACGAATCGTACAAGTTGTGCAGTTTATCCATTTGTTTCCTTTGGCTTAGGTTAGGTTTAACGTCGTCGTCCATCTGCGCATTGCTTCTTACAAGTGGCCAAACTTAAAATTTGTGTGACGATAATACATAAAGGAGTTTGTAGAATTTGTCGAAATTAACGACAAGTTAATTACCAGAGGCAATTATTGGCTCGATAGCTTCCTGTAGAGTTAACGAGTTATAAACGTGAACTGCGTTAAAAGAGTCAGGATGTTTCGGTGGATGATGTGGCGGTGTAACACATTTAGGTTTGTAGAATTTTCAAACTAATGACGTGTTAATTGCCAGAGGCAATCGTTAATAGTTCGCTCTTCAGTAGCTTTTAATTTAATGACTTGTAAATTTGAATTCTGTTGAAAAAAATTAGAACGTTTCAACAGACTTGTGATAGCATAGATTTAAGGGGAATTACAATTAGTTTAGTTTAATTTCTTGTGGGTTCAGCGTTTTATACATTTAAGTTCTGTTGGAAAATTAAAGTGTTTTGGCAGAGTTATAGCGATGGTGTATAACATTATAGAATTTCCAAACGAATGACAAGTTAATTATTAAAAACAGCTACTACTTTACATGGTAGTTTCTAGCGACGTTGTGAATTCAAATTGTGAATTCTTTCTGCTGAAAGAAAACTGGCAGATTTAATCTTTTAAATTATCGAGTCAGAGCTTTGAAACGATAGGAGATTGGAAAAAATGTTTCATCAAATTAAAATGCATTCTTTCATTCAAACCGACGCTTCATAAATTAATTACGTAGCGTAAAAATTAATTAGACACGAGGTGAAGTTTCACTCCAATGAATGAAAGTTTTGTGCGTGCAGCACAACGACGTTGTCGAGAAACACGCTAGGAGAGAGAACACGTCTCGAGGGAATGGAGTTTTAAAAAAACGTCAGCTTCGGTACAAATTTTTCGTGATTTGTTGGCAGCTCGCGTCACGTTTCCGGCCGGTCGCTTCGATGGATTCTGCGGAATGCTCGCGTGACTCACGAGGAATACTAGTTAGGCTTCTGGTAGTCGGATTTCGAGCTTAGACTCGTAATCGAAGGTTACGCGACTTTTCGATTGATTTTAGGTCAGTCTTATTCGCACGTTTCTTCAAACTTTAGCTTAAAAATAAGTTAAGTCAGAAATTTTGTGAAAGAAAAATAATTTTAACGCGAAGCTATATTAAACACGATTGTGTTATATTAAAACATAACTATTCATTATTAATAAAATGCTGTTTTATTAATTCTTGATCAGGCCAGTGTTGTTCAAACAAGGTATATATCTTAAAAATAATAAATACAAATATTTATTTGTGCAGTAAAATATTAATTAATTTATATTGTGAAATCGTACAATATTACCTTCGCAACAGACATAATGTCACTAGAGATTAAAACGTTACGATTATCACAATGTAATCTCTTCCATTGTATTATATTTTTATTATTCACGCAATGTGTCGTATTATTCGTAAATAACAAACAAATAAATGATCGACATCTACAGAAAAACAAACACTCACCGGCCGCGATAAATGTCGAAGAAAATCGATCGAGATTCGATTTCATCGAAATCCACGCACGAATGGACTCATCCACGCATCCGGGTAACGCGCGCGTTTTAAATTAGCCACCATCCCGGTGATTGATCGAGCCGAAAAAAAAGAAAAAAAAAAAAAAAAAATAAAGGCCGCGAAGTGTCTTTCCTTATGAATAATGCAGCATCCATGAATCTCCCGTTCAGGTAATAGGCGATACTGGCCGAGAGCCGCCTTTCTACTACCCGACGAGGCGAGTGTCGTGACGAGAAACCGTATCTTCCTGCGATTTTATCTGCGACGGTGAATCTTTCCACGCGAACAGACGCTTTCGATCTATGCGGGCATGCAAAACGACCCGGCATCCCGTCGGCTCGTCCGCTACGAACGAATCTACCGAACAGCTTCGTTCCACGTACGCTTAACGAACGTTCGAAATAACCCTAGATTTCAGCGTGATGTGATCGGGCCGCCTCCCGCGGCTCTTGCGTCGTTTCTCAACCGGGCACGGCCAAAAGAAAACAGACAAACCTCGCGTGGGTGTACTTTTAATCCCGAGAGTTCGAGCCTTCCTAAATTCTTGTCCGTTCCTCATTTCCCTCAAACTCAATTCGTTTCTCTCAGCTGAGATAAAAAGTTAATTTATCGCGTACGCGGTGAAGAAAGGAAAAGGAAGAAAAGACAAGCAGTCAAGTTCTTTTGTTAACGATAAGCAAAGTGGATTCGTGTAAATCCTACTTTCAGATTCCACAATTTGGGGAAATTTTTAAGAAATCGAGCTATTTAAAATTTGATAAATTGTCGCTTTTTAACGAATGAAGATTCTCGTAGAATTGAATCACATTGAATTTCAAACGAACGTTGCGACACGATGAAATTGTGTTCTCTGGACTCTAGATACTAGATCAGGGGTGGCCAAACCAGTTTTGTACTCTGTGCCAATTTTTTCTCAAGTGAGCTTCCACGTGCGTGTTTATAAATAGCGAGACACATAAGAAGGATATTAGAAAAAGACAAAATAACTCACTTTAATAAATAATAATATCTTACTCCGATACTTATTCTAAGTAACTTGCTCTATATGCCACGTTTGGCCACTCCTGCCAAAGTAGTATTTAGTATAGTAGTAATTTAGATAGGAGTGTGCAAGATCCCGAAATTTCAGGTATACGAGACTCAAGTCGAGGTTCCAAACTTATTAGAGACCTGAAATTCAATTCGAGACCCAAAAAATTATTCGGGACCCAAAACTCTTTCGAAATCCCGGATTCGAGATTCGAAAGTCATGCGGTACCCCGAACCAATTCGAAACCTGAAACTTATTTGGTTACCCGAAACTCATTCAAGACCTGATACTCGAAATTCGATTTAAAATCTGATACTGGATTCGAAATTCGAAAATCGTACGGAACTCGAAATTCGATTAGTAACTCGAAACTGATACGGGGTCTGAAATTCATACGGTGCCCGAAACTGATCCGAGACCTGACACTTATTTGACACTCGAACTCATTCGAGACTCGACACTGGATTCGAGACTCGATACTGGATGAGTCGAAAATTTCTAGTTTTTAAAAGCATTTTTATATGTCTTCAAAAATTAAAATTTTTACGTGTTTTGTACGTTCTCGTGCAAACAGATGCAGAAATTCAATTGTCAGACATGGAAATGTTTCCAAAATTGGAATTTACGATTAAATCGTATTTGAACGAATTTCGTGTTTCGAACGAGTATTGTATGTACTTACAAGTACTTGTGTACTTATAAAATGTACTTTGAGAGAAAAGTCGCTGATTAGGAAGATTATTCAACCCCACCCCTGTTAAACAGATCGTAAGATTAATTACAATTAACTTAAATTTATTCTGTTCTATTTTACTCGTTTTCAACGATAAAATCTCATTGTCGGACGAAACGTGGGCTGGGACGGCCCTGTAACTGCAGTTTCTGGATTTCGTGGTTGACTCAGCGCGAAATACTTCCCTTTTGACGAGAACCACCCGACCCGCCGAAATATATACGGCCTGAGTCATCCGGTGAGCACAGGTACCCTCCCTCTCCTCTCCTCTCCTCTCGCTGGTCGAACAAATATATCGAGCGAACATTCGGTGCAGCACGATGCAGCCACGGAAAATAGATCGACTGTCAGCCGGAAGAGACCGACGAGCCATTTTGAAATCGCGTTATTCGCGCTTTTCCCATTCTTACGTGCTTTGCGCTCTCGTTTTCTTTCTTTTTCCTTTTCCTCCTCTACTTTTCAGGGTGACCTGCTTCTTAAGTACGTTTAGAAATGCAGTCGTCGAAATGGAGAACGAGTTTAGCACTTTTTCAGATAGTTTAAGGTATCTGAGCGGCTCAGAAGCCGTACGAAATCTATAATGACATTAGGGGAACTCCGATATCCTCGTTTCGCTACCTACCTAATATTGGATTCGTTCGTTTCACCGTGTCGCAAGTGAGTAAGGCTGGCCCCGTGTTTCTGCAAACTCGTCGCAGCCACGTCAAAGTATCCTCTTACTTGTAGTTGATATTGAGGATGGGATCGAGTGCGATATCTAAGCCGAGTATCAACGTTGCTTGCAAACAGAGAGAATCGCGTGAAGAACAAAAACGTGACGATTTTCCATCTATAACTTTTCAGGGTTTCCCTGAATTTTAAAGTTTTACGTAACTATCAGTTGTTTCTCGGTCATTGTCATCTTTTATCGATGATAAAGCTGAGTTGCACGTTCGAAGCGATTTAAAGAAATGATGAAAGGCGAACGAAAAACACGACCGTAATTTAAATGATCGTAATTTTAAAAAACCAAATTACAGATTGCCTGAAATGGCCAGCAGTCTTTACAAATTTTCCTTATTTCTCCGCCGTAAGACGTAAAAATATCTTTGAGAAAACAAAGTCAAAACGCCCGAAACAGAGGAGTTTTTGCTCTTTGAAATAGGACCAAGTCGACTGTCGTGCGACTCGTCTTTGCAAAGTTGCAGCAGTTCAAAGTATCGATCGTTCTTCATCGTTAGCGGCGCATTTATGTCCTTTCCAATTCCAAGCCAATTTATATCCCAGCATCGCGAATCCTACGAAATTGATCGAATCACGACGAAAGACGTCAGCGAAAGTTTTCCAGGCTGTCCGACTTACAATTAAAATCCGTTCGTACGTCGAATCATCGCCCGAGGGTGAGATCAAGCGACGAGCTCCGTTAACGACGGCCCATGTTGCAAATTCAATCGATCCATTTATTGGTTGTTGCCGGCGATTAAATCGCCGGAGTTCTCGCTCTGTCGTCCCGAGAATTTCAGCTTAAGAACGTGTAACGAGGCAGCTTAAGAACAGGAAGTCGAAGTTGCTAGCGCAGCACCGTCAATTGACAGCTCTCTTCGTGCAACATTGGCGCCACGCGCGACTTGTCTCGCCTACCGTATCGACACAGCCGTACATTGTTTGTCAATCGACTTAACGATCTCGAGTATCTTACCACTTTGGTCTTACTCTTCTCGAGAGTTTTCTGATTTTTCCCCCTTCGAACGCTGTTCCGCGAAATTACGAGTCTTTTCACCAGGTGAAGGACTCGAAAACGAGACTCTCAAAGGGAGATAATGAAGTTTGAGTGGAATTGAGAGAACATTTTCCTGTGTGTTTTGAATCGAGAATATCGAAATGAGAATTTCTCTTCAAGAAAGTGAAGATTATGAAAGTTATTCGTTGCAGAGAATTTTTCCTCCTTCTTGTAAATTTTACTTTTGTATAAATAATTTTTCATTATAATCGAATTGAAAATTAAGTTAGCTTCTAGACGCTCGATATCAAGCAGAATTACAGATTCGTATTTTCGATGTTGGCGGGAAGTCAAGATTCACCACCGATGTTCTCAGTGGCGAATATCAAAGATCGAGGAAACACTTCTGTCGGAATTTACGTACTATAATTCTCCTAGATGTGACAGTCTTGGTACACGTTCCAGAAGAATGTCAACAAATCCTCGAAATAGACATCTTGTTATTTATGAAATAATCAAGATTCGAATGTCCATTTCGTAAATTTTCCATGTTGAGACGTTCTTTGATCTAAGAGCAATTTGATTCGCGATAATCTTCGGGCAACATCAGCCTTAACGAAGGACTTTATTATCGAACTAGAAACAGGAAGACATTAGTTAAGCTCTCTTGCAAGTGCACATTCCACGACAATTTACGAATACGTGGCTTATTGGTATTCGTCCTCCATGTTCAATCCCTTTCCACTTCGAATAACAATGTGAATCACGTTTAATTTTGCCGTAGTGCTCGAATTTTCGTATTTATTTTATTTCTATTTTAATTTAATTTTAATTTAATTTTAATTTTTATTTCATTTTAATTTCGTTTTCATTTTTATTTTATTTTAATTTCATTTTTATTTTAACAAGCAAAAAATGAGTCTAGTATTTCAACAAAATCTCCAACGAAAGATTGATAACGATTATTTCTTTTCAAATCTTTTTCTTTTCAAAACTAGCTACATAATTTTCTTCCCTCTTTCTTTTTTCACAATTTTAATGAATTCTGAACATCAGGATTAGACAACGATTGTTGTTCGGATTTCTTGAACTTTTCCAGTTTAATTTTAATATTCAAAATTCAGTAAAACAACAGATACAAACAGAACGAATAAAATTTCAGTAATAAACAGACGTACTTAAAAGTCTTCAATCAGTTAATTATTGTACTTATTTGTTCTATTTTGTCAATTAAAAATTGCCGATGAATTTAACCGGTCGTAACTTTGTGGAACAATGTATTGAGATTCAGTCGACGCGACTCGTTTGAATTGCGTTTTACATTGCAATAATTTAGAGATGTCCAAACAGTTACACGATAGCGTGAAGCAGCCAGAGTTAATGTAGCTCGTTGAGACAGAAGAAAATGAAATTCGTGTTTCCCCCGGCTCGTCCGGCAAACGTTAGGTCTAACAGCGGACAGAGATAAGTGAGGGCGAGGTACTTGGCTCGATGACCACCTAACCAAACCACAAATTCCTCCTAACTTTCGTTTTCGTCGACGCGCGCAACACGCAGAACCGTATTTCTGCGACTACGACGGGAACCTGGCCCGAACCAGGAATATGAACTTTTACAAATTGCCGCCTCGTTTGATCCCCTTGTTTCGCGCTTTGCTTCCTCCATTCCACGAACGCATTGATCAATCATAATTTCACCTAACGCACAGTGTCATTTCTCTGTTTATTTTAATACTCTGCTTTTGTTGAGCTCGGTGCATTAGTAAAGCAAATGATTTAGGTTAGACGGCAATTTTAGAAAATGGCGCTCGTAATACTCGGAAGTTGATCAATGTGGTCTCTGAGTGGCTCGTACAGAGTACGTGAGATAGGGTTATTTGAGTCGATAGAATGTGTTTCGACCAAATTGTTACCTCACTGGTAAATTTGTAAAATTTAGTTACGATCAATTTTATATTTTTCCATACTGGACTGTTGGTACTTTTTGATACAATACTCAGTTATTTGGATATTTATGGGAAGTTGTAAAAATATTTAGATACTTAAATATTTGTCTATGCATTGCAACTTCCCACAAATACCCATGGATATCGAAATAATTTTATTATGTTAAAAAGTACCAGTAGTTTTATTATTGTGTGCAAAGCTGAATTCTAAGATGTTAAATAAATATCAAATACTCGATTGTTACATCAAAAAGCACCACAATACTAAAATTTTGCTATTTCGTTCAAACTCTAAAGTATCAAACGTCCAATTATTATATCAATAAAGCACCAGTTGCTCCGTTTTGAAATTCTGAAATGTTGAATGAGATATCAAGATACTAATTATTACGTTAAAAGTCAAAACAAGAAAGTGCCAACAGTTTCGTTATCTCGCGCGAAGTTTAAAATTAAACGTCAAGTGTTTAATTATATTAAAACGCAGCAGCGACTGAGTTTCGTCGTCTTCTGCAAAGCTGAAAACTCAATTCTCAAGATATCAAAGAATTATACATTTACAGGAAGCACCAAGTAGTTTCGTTACTTCTGTGCAAAGTTTGAGATTGAATCAAGATTGAGACGTTAAATTTTAGCAACACTCCCGTCTTGCAGTCGATTGCGAGTCGCGTCTGGCACGAGAGATCTTCCAATCGGCCATTTCTAATCCATCGATGTAGGCTAGTAGGTTCTTCCCGAGGATTTTCTTAAAGAATGCATATGCTTCTTCGTAGCTACACGAAAGCCCCCTTATCAGCCGACGATCAGAGCCGTGTTTGGCCAGACGCGAACATGCCACGGGAAGTGTAAACCTTTGACGGGATAATTTGCATAAATCTTCGATATCCATCGATGGGTTCCCGACCATCGGGGAAGACTATCGCGTTGTTCGCAGTTACTTTCTCCGCTCGGAGCATCCACTTCTGCGTACGGATTCCTACTCCTATTCTTCCCTTGTTGTTTCGCGTCGATCGACGATCACAATGGCGGGCGTGAATCGCGAACGATTAAAAAAGATATCGAGGTACGAAGTACGTTCGTGTCAGAGATTTATCTCGTTTTTGAGAAACCGTCGAGTACGTTGGCGCGGATGATTTCACTTGGTTCGACAGTTGGAAACCATGCGCGACGAAAGTAGCTCCGAATTGTTACATCGCGGTGAGATGAAAACAGGTGATAATTATAATTGTCAGCTACGTACGTTTTATTGATTAGAAATTCTCCGTTGCGTTCTATAATAGTCGATGTAATTACTTCGACTTTGTTCTCACTTCGCTTCGATGGTTAGTGTAATTAGAAATCGATAGATGTAACAGTTGTAATATATGTAGTTTTTTATTAATTATATATAATATTTATAAATATTTGGATTTGTATATTTTACATTTTAAACAATATAGCGTGATGAAAGGCATTTGAGGAGACAAATGTGAAGTGTAAATTTGGAGAATAATAGAATTATATAAATGTAATTAATTTCAGATTTACTGTTTTTACAACAGCTTAAAAGATACGGGTATTTTTGTCAAAATCAACTGATTTCTGTTTAAATTGTAATTATCTACATAATTTATTAAATTTATATAAATTTGTAAATTATTTACAAATTAAATTGACTTAAAAAAATCCAATTATTGCAATTTACATAATTATTTACATAATTAAATTTATCACTGACAACGTTGATAAATTAAAAATTCTATAGTTTATTAACAAAATGTTTCTTGTACAGACAAAGGGAAGCTCGCAAGTGATTTGATTATTGTTCAATAAAAGAGAGTGATTGGGAAACACTCCGAGTGCCAAAATCGTAAATTCGCAACAGTCGCAGATTCGTAATGGCGGATTGTTACAGAATTCTTCAGAAAGAATTGAAAGAAAGGGACGAGCCGAAAGTCGACAAGAGTAACACTCACAGAGAGAATAATTGCGGAGCGAGTCGCGGCACTCTTCCAGCCATTCCGTCGAGAGTAATTTAAATGGTCTCGCGCGTGCATGTAGGCGGTACATTAACGCTTCCGTGGCAAATTGCACGGAAGAGAGAGAAAGAGAGAGAAAGAGGGAGATAGGAGCTAAGAGGAAACAGCAAGACTGGCGTAATTTATTAGGCATCAACACCCAGACCGTTCTTCGTTTTGAGGAAAATTGCAATTTAATCCCCTCGCGCGAACGTTCATTCTCTAATAAGAATGTCAGTTGCCGAGCTCGGTGCTCGGTTTGAAATTGTCGATCGTGTCAAAATCGCCCGGTAGCGTTTCCTTCGATTACGTAAAAAATTTTCAATTAAATTTCTTGTTTCAACTGAGCTCTTTTAAATTAGACCAGTCAAATCATGAATATTCCAAGGATATGTTGCGTCTGGAATTGATCTTGAAAATTTAATCCGATAGCGACTGATTATTTTATCAAATGTATATTTAAGTATTATTTTATCAAATATATATTATTTTATTAAATATATATTTCCTTGGTATTGCAAGAGTTATTTTTTTTCTTCTTTTCAGTATATAAGCATGCTTTCGAATGAAAGTTCGCATCTAAAATAACGGAGGGTAGATATGGTCTAATTTGGAATACCCGAGATCCAAGTATATTAACTATTATCAACTGTTTAACTTTAATTTTGAAAATATTTTCAATCATTTCAGTTCTTCGGTCAACTTTATTCGATTTATTTTTCTGCTCGAAACTATCAACACGTTCCCAATACGGAGAGCTTTCTCCTAAATAAAAAATAAATTTATCCCTGGTAGAATATTACCGTTTATTGTTATTTTTCTTTCTCCTCCAGACTCATACGTCGTTTGCAAGAATAAAAATCGCTCTCGTCGAGTAATTGGATACATAGAGTACACGGTACTCGCGTAAATCGAGGGAGATCCTGTTGGTAAACGCTGTTGCTCCACCTTGTACGTACACATGTGTAACCTTTTCCGCGAACGTGCCGTCCCGAACACGAGAAGAAAAGGCGATTCTACACAACCGACTGGCGGACTTTCCTTCCACGAGTTCGCGATTACGTTCCCATCGATATATTAACTCTTTAAGTAGCGCCGTTTGCCCGTAGCTTTCAAGCATATACTTGGCGAGTTAGGTTGCGATCGCGGGCCACGCCCATTCCTATCCTCTTACTTCCTCAGAGAGGACCATTAACAACTCGTATTTTTCTACGCGATATTTCGCATTTAATGGGACTGCACAATGTTCCACTCGTCGAACGAAGTTGGCCTGGCGAAGCTAGTTTCCGTTTTGTAACATTATAGAGCGAGTGAAACGGGCAACCTTTTTCGCGGTATGTTTCCTATTTGGTAGGATTGTTCTCTTGCTCACTTTCATTCATTGAAATTTTATAATTAGTAAGTTACATATTTCGCAAAGTTGTATATTTTTTTTTTTTTTTTTTTTTTTTTTTTGTACCTTTATCTTTATTTTCATTGAAAATTTTGCTCTTTTTTCGACGTTAGAATCATCGTGGTATCGAAATTTTTCTCTTTCGATTAACTCGCAATTCTTCGCGGAGGCATTTCAGATTTTACACACACGATACAAATTTTCATAAAAGTTCCTTGCAAATACGATTTTATGAAAAACGGTGTAATTTCAGGGGTTTGAACGGCTTCCTGTAGAGCGCATCGATAAGGGTGTGTTTCTCCCTTGCATTACACAGGGCGTGGCAGGGCTCGTAGTCGAACAGGAATACGTATTCGCATGTAAAAGTAAATCGAGAGTGTAGAAAACTTTCGACCTATTTTCGAGCACGTAGAAGAATCTTCGCTCGATTATCCGTTCTGTAAAAAATTCACGAAGTTCATGAGAACTTGGCAAGTTTTTAAACTAATTTTTCTTCAGAACGAGACTCAACGAGGCCTCTTCTAAACTATTTTTAATTTCCTCTAAAACTACATCGGTCACTGACGGTTCTAACATTAACCTTATCAGCGGATAATTTTTCATCGGCTGGTGGTCGACAGGTGATGGATCGAAATTTTCTATGAAAACGTCAGTTGTACAATGGGTCAAGAAAGTATTGTCACGATTAATTTTTTAGCGATATCTTTGAGGAAACAAATGATATATCAGCAAAATCTGTTTTCATAAATAGTTCACTACTCGAAGAAATAACGCGCACAGTAGCAACTTTCCAATAATGAGTTATACAATAATGATACAAGCGATATAAAAATTAGAGATTTTTTTCTGCAGTTCTATCATGTACGTGCACAGAATATAAAATATTTTTAATGGTTTAAAGGCAAGCGTCCTTTTCCAATGTTGGCACGATATCATTCGATAACGCGTTAAACAGATAGCAACTTTAAACTATTTTTTTTCACTTTCGTACAAAATTTATAATCTAAATGAACTAACTGTACAATTACAAAAGGATATCCCGATTCCGCCATGAAATGCAGATTGAGCGCTAAAATTATTGTATAAGTGCGTTTTGTCACTTTCGAATTTTTATACTTCTTGTATTATTATTATACAGTTCATTATTGGAAATTGCTGCTGTGCAACATTACTGTTATATTTATGCAAACATTTATGGTACCATTTATTTTCATAAAGATAAACAGAAATCGGAGGAAACTATAACTTGTCACGTGCGGTTTGTCGATTTCCTCGTCATATTTTTCCCGAAACATTTCATCGTTATCGACCATCGAAGTCTATTGGCCCACGGTTGTTAGCATAACGCGACGCATATTATACGTGACAGTTCTTCGTTCTCTTTTCCTTCCGTGCGAGGTTTCCGCCACGGTGAGGATACGACGATAACGTATCGTCGAACCGCATATATAGATAACACTCGTCATTGCTCGTTGATTTCGTGAAGTTATTTCATAATTTCCGTTAATTACGTGATCCTTGAACTCTGGTCTGGAAAGTGGGAATTAATCCTGAGAGTGTTTGTTGAAATTACTAATAATTTGCAGGTTTGATATGTGACAAATACAGAATATAACAACATATATATATATATTCTTGATATATCTATTTAATTAGTACTATGATAGAAATTTTGAATCCTACAAGTAATATCGTAACAAGTAAATTAATTATCATCCTATCGAATCGTAATAAGTAAACTAATTATGTTAAGTATCTCAGATTCTTTAGAAAGTGAAAGAGCTTGTTTACGTTGATTAAAAAAGTGTGTGTATTCATTTAAAAATTACCAAAAGTCCACAAGTTTAATGCGAGGAGCGTATGATAAATTAAAAACTTCTCAGGTGCAATATGCAAAGCTCGTGAAACTGAGGATGACTTTTACTTTTCATTAATATCAAATAAAATATGTAATACGAAAATTAAATTGATAACTGAAATGAGCATAATTATAATCGTACTATTTCGATAATAAACTTATTTTTTCCTAATTGACGGATTTATATAAAGTTTGATTGACATAGTTTTTTGAAGACTCACGCGTTATATA
>KQ435706.1:2914900-2934798 GCA_001276565.1 Melipona quadrifasciata
TTTTATATAATTGTATAATAATATATATAATTATTTAGTTGGTACTGTACTCAAAACTGTCCCTTCTTCAGAATTATTTCTCAAGTATAGCGCAGAACTTGCAATGATCGTGAAACTGAGAACGAAGGATGGCCAAAGGAGCTTGCCCGATCGCGGAACGATTGATCCCACGGAGGAAAGTGTATCGTGGTAGACTTTTACTGTTGCTCAGCAGCAGCAGTGTCCCTTCTTCCTGTTCGTTCGACTCGCCTATCGACGGCGTTACTTTCACGTAAGCAGTCAGCCGAATGCGCATCGATAGCCCAGCCATTGTTGTCGGAGCTTTTTATCAGGTTGGTTTCAGCGCTGGCTTCTGGTCCGCTCTATTTTCGCGTCGATGATTCACGAGCCGCGTTCGTCACGCACGACACGCTGCATTTTTATTTTCCGTTTCACGCCGCGACGTAAGACGACCTGGCTCGGGGCCGCGCTTCCGATGATTCGCACAAAAGTGATTCAATATTCGCGAAACGTCGCCGCACCGAGTCACATTCGCCCGCAGAAATAATTTCGGGGAAACTCTAACAGACTGTAGAGTAAATCGTTGTTTTTCTTCTTGGTAGATCTGCCAAATGACTGTTTAAAATTAATTTTGAAATCCAACATGTTGTCGCGTCGAAACTATCATTGATCTCGGAATTAAAATATGTACTTTCGGGAGAATATTGATTTCTCACACTCTTTGTTCTTGCAGTTTATTTTTTCCACTTGATTTATTCATCTGTGGAGATATTTATAATTCATTAGAAACTACTAGTCAACAGTGTCGAGTAAAATGTTGCAATAATTTTGGAGACTAATTTTAATTAGCTTCTATTTATCCGTTATCAAACTATTGTCCATTTTCGAAAAATTCAAGCTGCCCCAGATATTTCACGTTAAAACACTTTCTTTCTGACTTCAACAAGTGACATAAAATTTCCAAAAGTTAGCAAAAATGGGCTTGCTCGCAATCCTCCTGCGCGGTCTTGGCACATAAACCAAACAAACGTCGCTGAAGAAGAAAAAGAAACACTCGGTATCTTCTGGACGATTAATCAGATAAAATTCCACGCTTTTCCCATTTTCTTTTTTCTTCCTTTTTTTTTTATCGAACTGCTACCATAATGAAATTCCTTTGGAATCCTCTTCTCCGAAGAAGAGTATAAAGAGCATAAATCCACCCACGGACAGGAACAGAGGAGCAATCTTCTGGGTTAGATACCTGAGAAAGATCGGGCGGTTCATCTCCTCGCGATTTGCCACGTTGCCTTCCATCCACATCCTTCCATCCAGCGTCCGTCTCTTTACAATTAACATCGATCCCGTGATAACAGGTCCGATCTGGCAGGATGAAAGTCTAGTTCGCAGAAGCTGGTGGATACCATGTCTCTTATTATACTTTCATGACTCCGCTGGGAACCGACGAGTTCGGGTTGCACGATCGCGCGTTACCTACCTAGCTTCCTCGGCGATATGCATAAAGCGTGTATATAACCACATGTACAGCCGTAATTGGCCAGCGTGAACGCACGCACGCGAGACGAATCTTTGGTCGCCCCATTCTTGCAAAATTCAGCCAACGTTACTGGCAAATTATGCCCGATGCCGATGAGTACACAGGGTGACCCTGCTTCTTTCGAAACAAGAGTTGACGATATTTATCAACGTTAGTTTCATTTCAAAGTGTCGTCCATTTCTGCGAGTACAGGTTTGACGTCTGTCAAAAATTGAATTTATCACATTTCGAATTCCTAGTTGATTTGCTTTCGTTTCATTGAACGCCTTATAAATTCTTTGCGCTAATGCTCCACGTATTGTTATTTTCTGCGCGGTTAATAAAAAAGAAATTTTTGTTTGAGACAAAAAATCGTTTAAAATCTTGAAACTGTTAATTCTCTGATTCGTGTTTGTTGGAAATTGTTTTCACGTTTCCGCCCTTCCGAAGAAGTTACGAACCCTTTCTTCTGTTCACCATGTACATTAATATATTGCAATAACATACATTATAATAATGTTATAAATATTACATTTCACAATACATTAACACTCGACAAATTCCGATTTTCAAACAAACGCAATACTTTCATATACACGATCATGCGTACAATTGTACGTCACTGTATTATGCTTCATTTACCAAGGCTTAAATACAGCTTAAATAAATATCATTCGTCGCTAAACTGTCGCCTAAGGAAGCTTCCGAAATTCGAAATACAACGATTCTTTTCTCTCTTACTTTCACTCTCTTTCTTTCGTACCGGTGGACGCCGTGGACCACGAACAAAAGCACGACTGTCTTTCACCCTCTTTGACATTCGAACTCTTTCAGAGGAACGAGCCTCGTGGAAAATGAAAGCCGAAAACGAACGAGCTGGTTCGAGGTTCCCTCTCGCTTTCCGCGAGCGAGAGGGATAATCGCCCACGCCCAGGCCCCTCCTTCGTGAAAATTCGCCCCTTACGGGACGACGCGAGACGACTTCCGCGATTAGGATGTTTATCTGAACGACTCTCCACGCTCTTGCGTTTGCCTGAAAGCCCGCAGTTGAGTGCCTCGAGCGTGTCATCATTCGACGATCGCTCGTTTCTACTTGCACGCGTTTGAAAATTACATCTTTCGCCGATCGATAACGTCGTCTGCCTTGGTACGTCGGCCGACGACCGCAGCTTCGAACAGCATTCAAATCATTGTGATTTAAATCCTAACTAACACGTTTTTACACGGTCGAGGTAAGTTGCTGAGGAGCAATTATCAGCGAGTGAGGGGAGAATCTCTTGTATAATGCATATTTGTTATCTATGCAATTTGTTATCTCTTTAATGTTAGATCAAATTTCATTGATATGTATATTTTTGTCAGGTTAATATTTCTGTTTAGCCAAAAACATATTCATTTAAGTTTGTGTGCATGTTTTGACAGTTGTTCTAACGTTGATTGTAATATATTCAGCTGGTTTTTCTTTGAGAAAATATATTCAATATTGAGAACGAATATCGACTAGTTTTTTCAAAGACTTATCTCTGATTAAAATTCGTCAACGTTTGTTAATTTCGAACAAAGACAGTTTCATCCCTGCGGTTCACACGAGAAAAGGCAATTCTGAATTAGAATAGCCATTTTCAATCCTGATATTTGTCCTAAATGTAGAATTTCTTGCATCTCAAAATTTCTATAAAATCTCTAATTGTAAGAGAATTGTAACAAGTTGCTAAATTTTACAAGTTTGTTGCACCATTATCACCATCTCAAACTCATAATCACAATCTCTCGCGTTCAAACGATCGCAGTTCCTATCTGTAAACCTCTTACAATTGCAACTTTCATTTTCGTTCCAAATGCAGAATCTAAAAATGTCCACAAAGTCTAATCAAATTTAAGGTTAAAATCCAAAAGTCAAAATGAAACTAAACTTAATCCCAGAATACAAAAGAATACACTGTTATCACCAAAACTCCCGCATCCTATTAGTCTCCAAAAGCACGTTCAAACGATCGCATCTCTCATCTTGGTATTTTACAAGTTTGCCCTTCAGAATTTCGATGAAATCTAATTTTATCTACACCCGCCCCGAAAGAACATGTCCATTATCCGCAAATCTCCTACGTGGCCTCGATGATCACGTTCGAACAATTGCAACTCCCATCAGTCGCAAGAGAAGCTCGCGAGTCCGTTCTTCGAGATTTCGATAAAATCTAACCTAACCTAAGCCAAACTTGGGAGAGAATACACCGTCACCCCCTAAAATTCCCACACGGCCTCCGAGAGCACGTTCGAGAAGAAGAAGGAGGAGAAAAATCAGTCCTCCGCTGCGATAGCTGACTCGACCGATAGAGGGTCTCGGCCGTGTTCGAGATAGGTTCGAGTGCGCTCCGGGTGATCGTTCGCGACGCGAAAGTGGCTGGATCGTCCGCGGGGACGTTTCTCTCTCGCAACAGGGTTCGCCTCGATCGTTTCGATCGCTTTGGAGAACAGCAGCGAGAACGTTCGTATAATTCATATTCAATCTATCGATAGATAGCAGCTGCCCCCGCGGTGAGCCCCAATAATTCAGCGGCGTATCTGGTCCCTGGCGTACTTTCATCTGTCGCGAAGCGTCCTGCGGGAAAATTTGCGACCGCGGCCGCGACGATAAACGAGCGTGCAGGGAGAGCGAACGCCGAGGGTCTGCCGGGTGTTGGACGAGTCACGGAGTCACGAGTCGAGAACATGGCGAAGGACACGAGAGAGAGAGAAACGCGAAGGATCGCGAATGTATCGAGACTCCAGGACTCGGCCGGTTACACCCTTTGCCTGCCACCTACCAGAGAGCAGCCACGTTTTCAGCACGCGCAGTATCGAATGTGAGACGTGAACCCGATGAACCGTCGTCTGCCCAATGTACGGGGTGTCCCGAGTTTGAACGTCAAAGCTATACCGTCCTTTAGAGAAAATTGCAAAAAGGAGAAGACAAGGCAAACAAGTTTTAATCTTTGCTCGCTCATTCAGCAAATTTGTTTGATTCGAATCAACTGAGAGACAAAATCGCAGTTGAAGTGCAACCAAATATTACATAGAATAATATCCAGCTACGATCAGAGTACAATGCTTACGTTACATAGTATCTTAAATTAAATGTTACGAGATGATGAATGATAAAATAGCTAATAACATCAATAACTGCAAATAAGCGTAAATTGAGTGTAAATTAAACGAAAACCTTTTCGTTTCTTTTCTTTCGCGATTTTCTCGGAAACAGGGTAAAAACGAGCAATTTTCTAAAAGTAAAATTTTCTTTTTATTTAAATGCCGCATGTTTTGGCATGTAAATTCTTATAGGGACACCCTGTATACGTGTAGGAGCTACATTATCGATCAAAAGTTTGGAAACAGAAAGTACGTGCTTTCACAGAGGATGAGAATTTGAAGAGAAAGATTATATTGCGACTTTTGTTACGTTGGGAAACAGGTTTGCTTGACCGGGATTTATTAAAATAGAGGACACAGATGTGTACGATGACCGATACAAGTGGGCAAATGGAAACGGATACAAATTTATGGATACAAAAATGAATATAGAAAGTATCTAAAGTATTTTAGTTTGGCCAAAAAGTAAATGAAAAGCGAATTTTCCACGAGAAACAAAAACTTTATTAATATATTGACCGAAAATTTTTTTATGATAAAAGCCAGATAAGAATTTAGAATTATTACGTATAAAACGAATTGAAAAGCAAAAGTATCACGGAGTATTATTTAATTTTGGCGAGCGCAAATAAAGGTTTGGCGATTGGTCTGACGGCAATGAATTATTCAGTCGGTAAACGCTTCGTCAAAGATCGAAGAATTTGATCGTTCTTCTTTCTTCACAGGGGGAGTTTGTCTTCTAGTTTACCATACAGTAGCTCTAGATAACGAAACAATGTCCGACCGTTCGCCAAACGCATTTGCAATGCTAACACGAGTGGTAATCGCCACTCGCTAAGAACAACAAACGCGTTTCGCGAAAATTCGTCGCTAACACTCCTTAATACAATTCTCGATACGTACAGAGAATATCATTTTTACTTTGAGGAATCCTTCTTGTTCCAAAATATTTTTGTAATTTTCTATATATATTCCATGCGTGTTCCATATATCCTTCAAGAGATTAATAATAATCAGTGGAATACAATTTTTGCATGCATATGCGTCATCTTTATGCATGTACACTAGTATCAAATCTTCATGCATATATGCATAACGTTGCCCTTCAAAAGAATAATCGGTGCACCAAGGATTTTTGTGCAATTTCAAATTTTCATGAACAGAATTAAGGAAATGTAGTCCAGAAATTTGTTTTCGCTTCTACATTGATACTGTAACAAGCACATTATGTTCGGTATTTTATCTTTTATCTTTTATATTATATTATATATTTTTGCATATTATGTTCATTTTTACTTAAATTCGAATGCTTAAATTCCCTAAGAACGTGTGAAAATATCCACAATCTAGTAATAGCTGTCGTCTTTCCGTTCGAATCTAGTTCTTCCATGGTATCTAAAAAGTTATTATACAACCACCAACGTTTTTAGACCTTTTAAACGCGGGGCAATTTTAGCGTGTAAAATTTCGTATCTGTGCAATATTTTCCAACATTCAATTTCCAACGAGCACGTGCAAATTGAATATCGCGTTAGTCAAGCAGACAGAAATCAGAATTTCTTTGCTTTCTCTGACGACAGGCTCGTTGAGCTGTCGAAGAAGCGATTTGACGGTAACTGGGACAATAGTTTGAGGTTGACTCCCGCGTTCGAGGCAGGAAAAGTGCTGCTCGCACTACAGTGAAATCGATGCGGGTCCAGCCGGTAAGAACCGCCATGGATCGCCGCCGTATTATTGTTGCTGTTGCGAGGGTATATCGCAGTGGCGGATTAGACGCGGACGTTAGTTTCGCAATGGAAAAACGACCCGCGGAATGTGTATTTGCACGGGCAAACGGTGTTGCAGGCTGTAACGTTGAAATATTCATCGGCCGGCTACGTGTGACTAATACTGTATGAAAGCATGGCCGTTCGAGGTCGACGATTCCGTGCTTCTCGATTTCCAGGCTGGCGTTCGAGCCAAACGATAAGCGCCGATACGTACATACCGTACCTGAACGAGCGCTCGAGTCGAACGAAAAACGTATCGGATCGAGCAAATGCGCCCGAGCGATATTTGTTATCGTCGTACGTGGACAAACAAACGTGATCGAATGGCTCTTCTTCCCACGAAAATACCGGAAAATTTGATGTTTCCTGAAGCAACTTTCGAGCAATGAAATGTCATTTATGTTGGTACTTAAATGTTGGTACTTCCTGGTTGTTGAATTACGACTATACGCAGAAATTGTGTATCTATGCTCTTTTGACTCTCCCATACTTTGCTAAGTGTAAAGATTACAAATAAAGAACGTGATAAGGAGGAAGGGATTTAAAATTCAGTGATTAATATTACGTATGTAGTATAGAAAAGAAAAAAAAAGAAAAAGAAATAGGTAGATAATAATTGAACATTTCAAACATCGACCCTGAAACGGTATCGTTGAATCATAGATAACTATATAATTTATGTTAAGGCTATTAAATTCTGAAAGTACGTAATTTACTTTTCAACTGTTGTGGTTCCCAATGGCCTAATGACGCCAGTCGAGAGTTAAATATATCGTTGATTATACGTTCGCAAAAGTTCACGTCGTATCTTTGAACCGAACGAGTTGCTCTTTTTTTTGCTCAACCGTCTCCGATATATAATACAAAGTATTCGATGGAAGAAAAGCAAATATTTGACATTCCTTCTTAATTTTTTTTCGTATTTCGTTCGAAGCACATCGTGTCCATTCGAACGTGTCGTTGTTCGAAACGAACTTGCTCTACCGATATGAAAAATCTCTACGTTATCGCAACGAAAATTTCCCAAAAACGCTTGGTTTAGGTTAGGTTTCGTTCGCTTCAACCTCCCCGCTCCTTTTGTTTGAACGTTCGTTCAAAGCGCTCTTGGTTTTGCAACATTGGTAAACAAAGACGCGTGCGAGAAGTCGGAACAACCATTCCGTTCTAACTGCGTACTAAACACACGGCAGCCTGTTTATAAATAGAGATATCTTAATCACGCCATTTCTCCAACGAGAGAGAGATATACGGTATCAAGGCTCGAATAAGGTGACACGTTCGCCAACACGTTGGATGCCGGAATTCGACGCGGTGTTTCGAGGCACATCGTGACTCCGTGATTCCACTCTTAAAATCTCTGGCCGCGTTTCAACGCCCCGGACCAGCCTCGAAGCCGAGAGTCTCAGGCGGCTCGCCTCAAGGTTGCGAGAGTTTCGCGTGAAATTACGCCAGAGAAACTCGTTCCTCCGCTTGCGCGCTTTTCGTCCCGGAGCCGGTACCGGTGCCGCGAACGGAGCACCAACGATCATCCTTCGCTTCGATTGTGCAAACAAACGTTCCGTTCGATCTGTTTCGGGAGCGGTTCGCCTACCGACACGCGCACTTCCGTCCCTTTTCAAAGCAAATATTCGAGGATCGGAGAGTAACGATCCTTCAGCCATCGTGTTTTCACGCGTCACGCCTGTGTCCTTCTTTGCCACTTTCAGGCTCGATTCTTTCGTTCCGTTCGAGACACACCGCGTGCATCGTGTACTTTGGGCTTTCATTTGTTATTTAAAGAGAGCATTTGGCGGAGTTTCGTGCGATTTTAAGGGCCGAGAGATTACGATTGTGCGTGCACGTAGGGGAAGGGAAGGGCAAACGGCCGGCGCGAGAGGACGGGAGGAGGAAATCAATGCCACCGTCTGCCGCGGGAGAAGAGGAACTCGTCGCGTATCGGTGAGTTTTCGCCAATGGTGTCTGTTGCGCGCGACAGCGAACACGGTTCGACCAGAAAAATACACGCGACACGCGTTTCACGCGTATCGTTGATCGTAATAAAAGGCTGTCGACTTGTGGAGAGAGAGAGAGAGAGAGAGACCGACAAAAAGAAACGGAGCTGAATGAGCCTCCAGAAGAAAAGGACAGAGGCAAAGAGCGAAAAGGAGAGACAGAAAGAGAAAGAGAGAGAGAGAGAAGAGGGCAGAGTCAAGGCTCCGCGAGATACAATACTCACTCGATCGCTAGCGTAGCGTATCCGCCACTGTCTCCTGCTTCTTTTTAGGGGGGGGGTTCGCCCGATCTTATCGGCAGAAACTCCTTCGGTTCCTTCCTGCAGGAGCTCCGCCTCTCCTTCACGTTGCTTCGATCGTTCGCCCGGTCTCTTCCCGGTACGTGTAGCTCCACCGAAGATATTTCGTTCGTACGCGGACACAAATCGAAACACGAGAGGGTTGCGAGTGGAAAACGTACGAAAACAAGGGGGGGACTACGGACAGGCGGAACAATACGCCTCGTACGACACTCTGCGCGACACTGCCTCGATAGACGAGACTCCTGTTAGGTGGGCAGGGGGTGATGGAGGGGACGCATCGAACGTACGTACCGAATAAGGGAGGCAACCACCGCTCCGTTCTCGCGGGTGTCTCGAGCCTGACTGACGCACCAGCCGAGCCTGTCGACCGACCGAACCCCCTTGCCGTTCTCTCCTTCTCTCTCGCGCGCCGCGACCGCGATCGTTCCTTCCCTCTTTATCTCTTCTCTTCTCGCGTCTCGCCACTCGCACCGATCCCACCAAACGAAGCCTCGCTTCGTTCTTCCTTCGATCTCTCGTTTGCTTCTTGTCGTTCTTGCCTGGCCTCACTGTATGTATCTCTCTTTCTCTCTCTCTCTCTCTCTCTCTCTCTCTCTCTGTCTCTTTCGAACAGCTATCCTTTGCTGTCCGTTTTCATTCTCCTTCGATTTTCACTCTCTCCCCTGTTCGCCGTCTCACCATTTTTCTGATCTCTCTTTCTAATTTTATCTCTTCTGGACGTCTCCCTCCATCCTCTACGCTCCCCCTCCCTCACCCTACCACCGTCTCGCGTAGCCTCATCTCCTTTTCGCCAGAGCTTCGGGTTCGGTTTGCGTTTCTCAGCTCGATGGCTGGCTCGGTGCTCCTTCAACGCCCACCACGCACCTATACACAGGGTGGCATCGGCGAGACGGCGCGCTCTGCCCTTCGCCAGGACCTTCCACCGCGAGAATCGTAGGATCGCGAGCGTCGTCGTACCTTTCGATTTGTCGCAGCCAGATATACCTGCGGCCTTCCACCGAAAATAGGCTGCCATCGTCCTCCTTCCAACCTCTCTTTTCCTTTTTCTCTTTTTGCTCGTCACCTTTGTTCTCCAACGTCGCGCTATTCGTCTTTCTCTAGAGAGGAAAGAGAAGAGAGTCTTTTTCTCTTCTCCGTCTCGCCGCCTGCCAAAATTGCGGATAACTGTTCAGTTCGGCTGGTCCGATCGATCGCGTGGTCGCGTTTCCAGACGTCGAAGACGCCAACCGTGTTATTTTTCCAGGCCAGAGCGTAGCATTGCGTCATCGAGTATCCTCGACCTTGTCATCTGCCACATTTTCAGAATCCACGATTGCGCAACCATTAACCTATCGGCTCTATCGATCCTGTCGCGTGGTCTTCGCGTTACTTGCTACTTTTTTAATTTTTTTCGAAACGACGAAACCGGACGAAACAATGGAGTACTTGTTGAATAGTTGGAGTACGCGTTTTTCCGCTGACGAAAGCTCGAGGAATTTCGTGGTACACAGGCTTAGACTCATAGACACGCTCTACGAATATTCGTTGCGTGTGTTGCGCGAAGCATTTTGGAAGTCCATTAGCACCGTGTTACGTGACTCGACCGTCGTTATTGTGTTAGTGAAGTTTGAAACGAATTTGAAAATGTACGTAGACGTTCCTCGGGATATTTAATACAAACGTTCACTTCACTTTATCGGTATTTACATTAAACGTTGTATTAGGTAAGGTTTATTATGCTTAAGACACGCTGTATGTTAATTTTGTGCTAAATTATATTTGCAGTATTTCAGATTTGTTGGACTCGTGTCTCGTTACAGTAAACAATAAAATTCCAAAATTGTAATCTACATCGATACTTGAAATCCTGTTTAACTTGACTGTCTTAAATTATACTAATAAAGATCACTAATAAAGTCGCGTCTCGTTATAATGCTACTGATGTATATGAATTCGCGATTACCACGAATGAAAAAAAATCAGTTGTTGATTAATCGTCGTCGCGATATTGCAACTTGGTTAGATTACGAGGATGAAAGATCGCCTGCATTTCGCGACGCTAGAAACTAGTTCAAAATTGACCGTGCTTTCTTTATCTTATCTCTGTCGTTCCAGTGTGAAAACTAGTGGCATACTTCGAACTAGTGGATACTTTTATTGCGTTTTGGTGAAATGTGCAGTTGGGAAAGGGGAGGGAAACGCTGGTTTTATTACTGTACATGTTCTTTATTCTATGGAATTTCACAATTACAGGATGCTACTGTATAAACGACGGCTACGGGTGATCTGCATGCAATTTCGCGAGAGATGTGTTTCGATTGCGACGGTTACGATTCACTTTCATGCAGCTTCCAGCGATGGCCGATAGAGTCGGATTCCTAGAATCATTAACCCACTTCTCGTATGCTGGGCCATTCGCTTCAACGTTTGCCAGGATTTCAACATTACTCCGATTATTATCCTTGAGTCATTTTTCGAAAAGTACCTCGTCCAGTCTCCAATACGTGTACGTCGTCCTTCTAATTTCTAGTTCAGTTGTACATGGTAATTTATCAATTCCGATATCAATGGCGATTTAATTAGGACCCTCCGAAATCTCTCAAAACGTCTAAATATGGCATTAAAATATTTAAGCATTTCAGTTTGATCCTCGATAAAACGACGCGATACAAAGAATCAAACGGGTTTTGATCTCGAATCAATATCATCAAGTCGAAGTTGGGATTCTCCGGTTGAACGCTAGCCAGCGGATGCCTGTGGTGCACCCGCGGCTCTTTAATCACGTGTATCTTTCTGTCTAGCTGCCGATCGGCTTCACCTTCTCCTCCGTCGTGTCCTCCACCTCCAAGTTGTCCGCATTTACCACCTTGATCCGATCCACCGGCTTCGGCCGCATCAGAATGAACGGCAGCTCCGCGGAGAGCTCTCCGCTGAGCGCACCTAAATAGAGCTTCACCTTGACAGCGTAAGAAACCACGATGCCGAAGGAATCGCGGACGTCGGGCGAAAGAAGCAACGTGCTCGATGCGAGCTCGCTCTCTTCCCTCTTCAGCCTACCGTCCAAAGCGATGCCCCTGCGATGCTTGTTGTTCTCCAAGTCCGGCTTCAGATATAGAACTTTCGTCAGATTGGAGCCAGGATTAATAGGGCAGCCGTCTTGCGTCTCCACCGCGTCGATCACCGTTCTAAATTGGCCGTTCTGGAAAATCACCACGTCGATACCCTGCTGCACCAGCGCCTTGATCTTTTTCACGACCTTGTTGCTGCTGTTCCTCACGCATACGTTCACGGCTATTCTCTCCCCGTGATGGTACAGCTGTTTGTCCAGGGTCACCTCCAGTTCCAGCTCGCCGGGGCTCAGCAAGAAATCCTTTCGTACCACGGTGCAAGGCTGTCGACCTTGCTTCGTGGGCGCGTACTGAATCTTCCTGATGCCGATGGTCACCGTGCTCCTCTTGTGAGTAACGTCGGTCTCCGTGTCCCCGGAGTAGATCTTGATGTAGTAATTCACTCCGCACGGCTCCCCTGTCTCGTCTTCGCTCGGCTGCAGAGTCACGCTGGACGGCGCCGTCTGGGGGAACTTGAAGGTGAACGGAATCGCGTTCGGCCCTAGTTTTCGGAGCAGCCGTTCCTGCAGCCTGGTCGGGTTATCCTCCGTTTTCTTGGTAGTTGGGAACAGCTGCTCCGACACCAGATAGAGATCCTTCTGGAAGTTCAAACCCATCACCTCGTCCTCCTCTCGGCCATAGCGAAAGCTGCACACCAGCTGTCCCCATATCTTTCTACCGGTGTTCACGTAGTCCTGGTCCAAAAGGATCACACCGTCTACCGGCTCGATACCCGACAGGTAGTCGATGTAGTCTCGTTTGCCCAGGTATATGGAGATTTTGCCGTTTGGCGAGCATTTCTTGAACACCTTGAAGTTCACCACCATGTTCCCGTGAGCGCGACAGTGTCTCTCGATTCCAGCACAACCGTCGTCGACTGAGTCGAGAGGGTAGCGATCGTGATCTTATATAGGAACCAGTGACGTCAAGATTTTTCAGGGCTTCCGAATCCATTCAGCGTCGCAGATAAACCGCGCCTTTGCGCTCGCGTTGTTTTTAACCTTTTCCGCTGTGTATTTGTTTTCTGCGGAGGTTTATGCCGGCGGGGATGGGAGCTCGTAGAATTCTTCGACGTAAGAACAGGCCACGCTTCGGGCACAATGATTTTCGCGGGCTTCGTTCTATTGTTGTAATCTTGCTTGCTTCGACCCTTCCCTTACGTACAAAGGTGACAAATAAATGTTGTGATGTAAGCCACTTATGAGAAAAGACGATGGGTTTCATTTGCGTTTTTTATGAATTATTGGATTTATTTCTTGTATCATGTTTCTTATATGTTCTTCTTTTTGCTTCATTTTTCTTTCACTTTTAACTTTGACCTCCTTTTTCTAGAAGAATTTATTTCACTGATTAGGTATTTTATTCCTTGATTTATGCGAAGGAATTAAATACATGCAATTGTGTTTGGAGGTCGAGACGCCTCCGACATCCGAGTTTAACACACCAGTTTCACACTTTAATCTCACCATTTTCCTGAATGACAATGACTAGCGACCATTGCGTAAAATGCGACTAAACTATGTTTACAACTACATGTAAGATATCAATAACTGACAAAAAAATACATATAATTCATAGAAATTACAATGTGCAAGTTAATTTGGAATCATTACTGTAGTTGATCGTATAATTAATAATATAGTTCTAGTGTATTTAATGGGTATTATTATAATAAATTCATACTTCAAATTAGTGCGTAATATTACAACTTACAATGAATGATATACAATAAAAACGACGCAATCCCACAGCACGCACACATAAAATTACAAACTGTGGTCATCGTGTCCAATGTCTTTCACCCACTCAAGTAGCATGTGAGTGAGATTTTGAAAATGAACACGGAAGGGATTAAATCTGAAAATCCTGAACTGAAAATAATTAATTTATCTAATTTGTATCTAACGGACTATTGCATTATTTTATTTCAAACTGTAATGACTCTATTCTTTGAGAAATTATTAAAATTGCAAGTGAATGAAGACAGTGAACAAGACTTGAATTTGTTAAAAATGATATGCAATTTAACAATTGACTAAAACAATCAAAATCAATTGACTCTAAATTAAGTATTAATAAACAATCTCAGGCGACTTCTTCATCAAAGCACAGTGCTCAAGCTTGTTGTTTTGATTCAAAAATTTGTCTGTCGCAAAGTATCTTCTTGCACATAAAATTTTATACATTTTTCTAAGGAAAGAATTCTAATCTATTATATTTCAAATTCTATTAAAGTTCATATATAATGTTCAATTATAAAATTCAATTCGTTAAATCATTTAATACTATTATAAAAAGGAAGATGAAATTGAAAATTATTACAGCAATTATTAATTATTAATTACTATAACAATTTATCAATTTATCCGTTTGTTTATTCATATGGATATTTTACTTTTGTAAACATTTATACTAAAGTGATACAAAATAAAAAACTTAAAAAAATATATTACTACTCACGGGTATAAAAAATACCCGCGATCACTATGCTCATCAAAAATTCTACGTATACAACCAGTCACCCGTGCCAATTCAGACATTTCGTCCTAAGACATGATTGAGTGACCGGAGGAACATAAATGCATGCGACTCACGGGACAGATGTGAAGAATGTTATCATCGATGCTGCACTGAAGCAGGGAAAGTCATTGTGAAGACCTCATTAAATAAATTTCACTGAGAACTCCATGATAATCGTGAAGAATTTCTTAAAAAGCATAAAAACACAATGTTATTTGCGAAAATTTAAATTTTAACAATGATGAAAATTAAGATTCTAATAATTTGAAATGTTTTTATTTTCTAGTTATAATTTCACATTAGACTTCAATGGAAAGAGAACTATAGAGAATAGAATTAATTAATAGTTGAATTAATAATTCAAGTGCAATGTGCTAAAGCACTTACATTCTAAGCTTTTGAAGCATTGTAAGATTCTTAAAGGCTAAGACTGTAGAAGATCTGTAACAAAATATAAAACATTAGAATTTGTATTTAAAACAAAGCAAGTATGCAAGTATAATTATAAATAACTTTTATCACAGTATGTTCTATTTAAATGTTTATATTCTATTATTTCATCAATTGTTGAAAATTATATGTCATAATTATTTGGTTAAATTTTACCTTAAGTTAAGTTGAAGCCAAAAACGCACGTTCCATCTTAAAAATTCACAACGCAAACACAAACTAACAACTATTGATTTATATTTTTACCTGAGAACTTTTGGATGGTACTTCTTTCTGGATGATTCTTTTGGATAATACTTTCTTCCTTACATGCTTTCTTCATTACAGATGAGGCGTGCTCCTTTCCGCCATGCTTCCCGCTTAAAAATCGATCGTGAGAAATATCGATTTTTAGGTTCGAGAATCGTAGGAAGTATATTCCGTGTTCCACCGTTGGGACGCTGTAATCGCGCATTTCGCACGAAATGATAACTTGAAATAAAAAATAAAAAACTCTGGTCTAAATCAAATATACAAAATTCATGAGAAATTGAACAAAAAAGAACAAAATATTCATACGTTAGATAAAAAAACTCTCAATATTTTAAACTGTTATAATTTCGTGAAAAAAAAATTATAGAACAATTAACTTGATTTTATTTTGTAAAGTAAAATCTCCACTTTAACAATCCTGAGTTTGTTTCGTTCAAAAATATTTATTTTTACATCATGCAGCAAGTACAAAAGTAAAAATATTTTTCTTCTCGAAAATTATAAAAAATAACTCGCTGAAGAAAAGTTTTTCCATCACTGAACAATTTTTTTTCATAATCAGATCAATCATAATCTTGAAAATTGACATCTCTTTATTGAGGTCTTAAGACCAGCTACGATTTATTTTTCGCCATTTTACTGAACTTTAAACAATAATTCATTAATTTTTAACATATAATCTCGTATGCAAATTATTGAATTCGTCTTAACAAATGATTTTGAAATTTCGAAAAATGATCGCACAGTAAATTACAGAGGGCGTAAAAAGCAGTTTGACTCTTTTTCGAGGTCGGTATTTCAGAACGTAAGGACACAAATTCCCATACAATGTCATGTCTATTCCATTTTTAGTCAATGGTACTTCAGCCACACAACCAGTGGTTATATATTACGTGAGAGAACTAGGTTTCGGTTCGGTACGCTCTGGTTTTTTCTAGAAATTTTGAAACAGAGCGACATGTTTTGAGAGACGCGAGTGACACTGTTCGAAATTAAAAATGTCAGAAAATACGGATATCAAACTTGACACAGTAAGTTACCTCTGGTTCGACCAGTAACGTTGAATACTTTATTTTAGGAATGTTATTTTATCAAAAACCCTTTTTACCTTATACCAAAGATACTTCATTGTGATACCATATGCAAACAACCTATAAAACCAATATTATATTGATACTGTCAATCATTAAACCTCCAGTAAATCTGTCAGATATTGGAATTTCAATGTCATGTATTTGTGTAACTTTTAATTTTAGGTCAAGCCTATGTCTGTGGCTATACCATCTGATTCATCCAAGAAACCAGTCAAGTCAACCGCTGTTGTAAAATATTCGGCTGTTCAAACACCAGCAACTTATGCTCAATTACAATGCAACACAGATTTAAACTTGCCACCAAGCAACTGGCTCAGCAGTTCTGCAGAAAGTTATGGTCTGCAGAGTGTATGGTCTCAAACATCTGGTTTTTCTAGTTTTCGTATGGCACACATGTTCCCTGATTGTGTGGGGGAAGTTGACGTTGTGTCGGATGCAGAAAATATAAAAAAGTTATTAAAGTTGCCTTATAATCATGGAGTTATATCTATGGTAGTGCATAGAATAGAAAATACATTGTTATTAGATGACTTTGATATTCACAAGTACTTACTCAGACAGGCGGAAAACGATTGGGAATGGCTAAAGAAATTTTTTTATGAGCATATCTTTCAGAATCTGGGAGATAAAGAGAAGTGTCTGTTTCATAAGACAAGCAACAGAAATACTTTGCAGCAGAGAAACTTGGTATCCAAGTTTTTATATCACTCAATTGTAGTGGCTGATAGCAAAGAGCAACACATTAAACCACAATTACCCGCTAAAACATCGGAACCGTGTTTGCCAGAACCTTCTCAAGAAGAGAAAGTACCAGATCCAAACTATAATCACAATTTTGCAAGGAATATTGTCTGGACTTTTGAGAATATACAAATGCTTATTGGTACTGATATGCCAATATTTGGAGGACAGACTCATCCATGTATAAGTCTCAGATTAAGGGATATGACTAAACCCATTAATGTGTTAACTGGTATAGATTATTGGTTGGATAATTTGATGTGTAATGTACCCGAAGTGGTAATGTGCTACCACTTAGATGGTATTGTGCAAAAGTATGAATTAATTAAAACAGAAGACCTTCCTAATTTGGATCATTCAAAGTTTAGTCCCAAAGTCATCAGGGATGTCGCGCAGAATATTTTAAGTTTCTTAAAAAACAATGCAACCAAAGCTGGACACACTTATTGGTTGTTCAAAGGCAAAGATGACGATGTTGTAAAGTTGTACGATTTAACTTCTTTGTGTAATGATGTGTCAGATGAAAAGGGTCAGAATCCATTCACTGTACCTGTTGCTATGTTACTGTACAGAGTGGCCCGTAACATGAAATACTCCTCTGATTATCATAGGCAGCAGGGCACTATTAGAATGTTATTGAAAAATTGCATACAACTGTTAACTAAGGAAAAGTACCCACAGATTGTGACATCTGCACATTTCATGCTATCTGATCTCTATATACCATCGGATACAAATCCTGCTAGTCCAGGATTGCTTGATCAGAGTGATGAAGAGGATACGCAAAGTGAATCTAGCATAAATCATGAAAATGAAAAGGATTTGGAAGAGGAACTTGAAGAAACTGCAATTAAGTCCTTAACATTAGCTAATAGTAAGCCAAAGATAGATTTTAATATTTTGGTACTTTTAATATATAAGCGAACTAAATGATATATATATTTTTTTTTCAGTTAAAGAACACAGGGAATGTGAAGAACCTAAATATAAACCGCCACCAATTTCGGGCACCATCGAAGAAAGATGTTTAGCAGCTTTAGATCACGTTTATCACGGACTCGAATGCCTACAGTATTTTCCGATTGACGATAATGAAGAAGAACGGAAGAAACAGGAAGAAGAAGAAAAAAAGAAAAGAGAATACGAGGAAAATCATTTAAATATGGCTAAGCCTTTCCAGGCAATTCCTATGCCTTATATCTCGCTAAAAGACGATAAAAAAGAAATCGACTCTGAAGTCAGTTCTGTGAGCAGTAGCCCTAGTCATAAAAGAAAATTGAAGCAGAAGAAAGTAAAGAAACCTGAAAAAGTTGTTTCAAAAGTGGAAACTCATGAGATTGAACCAAAAGCGCTATTGTGTAAGCTTAAAGCTGAAACCTTGCCCACGTGGCAGGCACCTCAGAAAAACAATAATATTAGTTGGAACGTTCACTTAAAAACCTTATTATACGAAAAGGCATCGTTGATTTTTGCTGTACTTGCTGAAAATGAGTATGCTAATAGAAATTACGGAGCCTCATTGAGATATATGTTAGCAGTCCTACGCTGCCAGAATATATTGGAAATATTTTGTGGTATTCGGAACGATAAGTCGATTAGCTATCTATTAGGTCGTGCTGGAGATTGTTGTTTTATGGCTGTACAAGATTGGTGTAACGTCGAGAAACATAGAAGAGATTACGAGATGAAGAATGAAATTGAAGAGAGGATTGTCCAAGAAATATATCAAATGGAAGATTTAGACATAAGTATGTCAAAATATATCAAATATTGTAGATTATTATTTAAATCTATACTTTCTATTTGTAGATGGTGCTGAATTATTGCCACAACATTTAGAAAGTTTAGAATCTACTTTAGTAGCGTCTGATAAATGCTACGAAAAAGCATTGTCGTTAGAACCGATAGATATGGATAGAAACAATCTTTTAAGGCGATTAGGAAATATTCATAACGAGTTAGGTGTACTTTATATGAATCAAGCTGGAAGTAAGTACTCTTTTTAACTTTATTACATTTAAAAAAGGTACATGCTTGAATGTAAAGTTATACTCATGTTTTCAGCGCGATATCAACAAGAAAATTTAGGAGAAGACTCTATAAGCTCTTCAGATGCTGTAACAGCGTTACTTACACGCTCGTTAACTCATTTGGAAGCAGGTGTGAAAGCATTTGAAACTGTTCACGACGAAGCAAATTTAGCACTTTTACATTCAAATACAGGAAGACTTATGCGACTTTGCGCGCATATGCACATCAAACAGAATACTCAAGAACGTCATTTTTACAATAAAGCGCTCGCGAGTTATCAGAAAGCCTTGCAAGTTTTAGGTTCGAGGAAATCGAATCCCATAATTTGGGATACTATTACGTGGGATTTGTCTACTACTTTATTTACCATGGCCACATTGTTACAAGATTATCCTATAACTGGATGCAAAGTACGTTTATTTCAACTCATTTATATTTAATGGAAATGACTTTGTCGCAACAAAAAATAATGTTTTCCCTTATAATTTCAGACTGAAGAAGAATTAGAACGAGAAGTTGTTGATATTCTACAGAAAGCTCTGAAACATTGTGATATTGAAACTGCCGGGCCAAGACAACCAGTTTATCAATTTCGCGCTGCAACAATTCAACATCGACTCGCATCTTTATATCATCGTGTATATAGAGAATACGAACCAGATGCCGATAATATTAAAAGAAAAACAAGTTTGCAACTGTGCAAATTATATTATGATAAAGCTGCGAAGCTTTTGCTGGCTTTGGAACAAACTACAGAATTTCTGACGGTGCAAATGGAAAGAGTTGCTTTAGCTGAACATCAAGCGCGTTGTATGCATGTTTGTTTTCATTTTGATTAATAACTCTTTCATATCTTTTTTTATTACTTAAAACTTGTATTTCAGGCGCTACCACATTTAATGGTAAATTAAGAGCATACCAAAATGGTCTTCAGTTAATTCTACAATGTAGACCTATTATTGATATATTATGCGAGAGGAGCGGTTCTCCAAAGCAAAAGGTTGAAAACGTAAATATCGT
>KQ435706.1:2945200-2959269 GCA_001276565.1 Melipona quadrifasciata
TTAAATGGGTTTTCAGATCACAATTTTTCATCAGACGCATAATTTAAAAGTTATTTCAAGCGCGATCACGCGAATCAGCCTGCATGTGGAGAGAAGGATTGCTTAAATGGAAAATGGATTTGATTTTTCGATACCTTAAGAGACATCGTGATAAATATTCATGAAAAATCGGAAACAATTTAGCAACGACGGGATCCATAAATCATCGGAATCATGGAAAGAGGCGATTGAACGGAATGACGCATGAATATTCCGTTCGAGGACGTAAACTTAAAGTCAAATTTTACAGTAACTTATCGAACGACTGAACGACGAGTAATAATTTGTTCCCGCGATTCTTGAAACGTTGCATTTCAATCTTTTATTATTTAAGTCCCGGATCCGTACGATATTTTGACAAGCAATTTCACAGCTATCTGCTCGCGAAATCGTTTCGTAATCGAGTATACTTAAACGGTACTCGCATCGATCGGACGCCTTATCCATCTTGCATTCGCCGTCGTGTTTGTCGTGCCTACTACATATTTTCGCTTCGATATTCACGTTTATATAGCTCGGCCTTCTTTCCTCCTTTCTCGATCGCGCGATATTTCAGAAAAATCTACGTTTCCTCGTTTCTCTTCTTTTTTCTTTCCTTCTCCCCTTCTGCTCATCACTTCACGAAACCTTTCATAATGTTCCGCACAGTATTTCTCGATATTTCTACAACAGTGCAGTACAATTTTACAAGTGGCAGTTTCATTTCTCTGACTGCAATAACACGTCATACATTTGCACGTGTGTTTCTCATAAATAGCAAATTGTTTTGGGTCGTTACTAAATACGTAATCGAATACTCCCATTTATCGTGGAGAACGTTAGTTTTAGTTTAACGAAAAATACAAACAAATGTGTTCAATGAAACATTTGAAAATTGTACAATGTTTATTTATTGAAAACATATGTTTAGCAGCACTTTAAACAAGTAATAAGTGTTGGAAATGATCCTACTGAATGTCGATCGTACTAATAAGACGGGCAGTTTAAGCATCTCTTCTGTCAAATATTTTATAACATTCACGTTACAAATATTTGTGTTACAAACATGTACGTATCGCACAATCATAAAAGATTCCTACAGGTGTTTGAATACTTCCGTGAACTATTGTACACGTACACTCTCCTGAGCAAGGAATAAAACTTTCCCCGCTAGAATCCGCTCTCAGACGTCTCTCAGCCTTAATGAAAAAAAAAAAAAAAAAGAAAAGAAAAGAAAAGAATCAAAAATATTAAAAATTAAGAATTCAAATAAATCCTTGACTAAAGGTTTAATCAAAAAGGATAAAAAGTTCTCAAGTAAAATTCACAGTACGAAATAATCCCGAAACAAAGTCGAGGAATCGTGGAAGACTCGGTTCGTTTCGACTTGCGACTTCAACCAGAAAGTATAAGCTCGATACGGTCGGAATTTCCGATGATCTGTCGCGCGATGGTGAACACGAATGCTCCCTTTCGGCCGCAGCTCTCTTTTCTCTCTCACTTTCTCTATCCCCTCGGTGGTGGTGGCAATTATTTCTCATTTAGCGCGTTGCCGTATATCAGATCGACGAAAGCGGGCAACTGTGGATACCGACAGTCACGTACAAGCGTGCGCCTGGCAATATCGCCGGCCAGGATCTTTATTCTTTCTTATTACTTAATATCCTCGGTAACGAGGATAAATGCGCCGGCCCAGGCCCTCGCTAATTGCTCGCGATACCGCACATTCTCCTCCTCATCAATCAATCGCCGAGGTCAGCCCCTCGAAACGCCACGTGGAACTACCTTGCAATAACATCCGCCGGAATATACATTCTGTCCACAGCCATCGACTGTTCTTCCCCTCCCTTCTCGGTTCTCCCTCGCTGTATTTCGATTTCTGCCGTTTCTTTGCTCCTTTTCTCCTTGCGACCCACGTAATGCACTCTCCGCGAGACGCGTGTACAAAAATATTTTATTATACAGGATAAGCCTGTATCCTTTGAATCTTGGCTTATCCTGTGTATTATGCTCTTGCTGTCCGAATTGCGAATTATCGTTACGTTCGTTTTTCTTTATCACTGAAAGTGATCTTAGTGGGGGCCTCTTCAGGTGCAACGAAAATTAGCGATTGGTTGATTCGGGTCACGTGAGTCGTGAGGGGGCGTGAGATAGACCTTGAGTAGGAGTGGCGATGTCTCGTACTGAACGATCGCGCTTGTAATTTGTTTTCTATCGATTCAAACGTTTGCATATCGGTAAAGAACAGTTGCTTCTGGGCCTTTCAGTGAGACGTAGATCGTACTGGGGTACAAGTCGTGCAGTTTTTTTTTTTTTTTGAGATAGGATTACGACTACGCGGAGTGTATACAAATACGCGAGGACATATTTTAGAAAAGAATGTTGGAGGTAAGTGATCAATGGCCTAGCATAAGGTAAGGTAAGCATATAAGTGCAACGATGAATCAAAAAAGATGCAAAGTTTACTAGTTTTTTAAAGGTGAAAAGCTCTATGGTAACAATAACTCGCACAAACTTTTGTCTATATATTTTGCAAAAAAATCTTTAAACTTGTACAAAATTTCAAACAAAAATTTTAAGTCGGTCATAATGTCGAGATATACTCGAATCTGAAAGCATATTAATTCAATACGCGTGTAAAATTTTTTTTAATACATTTTCTTTCAACAGATCTTGTCTCGCAGCGAACACTTTGTATCTTTTCCTCTGAATGTTTTAATGATCGAATCCCGTAAACTTTCAAGCCTCATTAGTTTTCTAACCGCGTTAGATGTTTCTTCTTCTGAAAGCGTACGCAGGCATTAAGGCGTCGAGTAATCGAGTGTCGGTAATTACTGTCGTGGCAAAGTTCGGCTGAAAAAATTCTAGCTTTCCCGTCTCGAAGTTCCCGGCAGTAGCTATCGAAACGGCTATTCACATAAATTCGAGGTTTCTACGTCGTTGAATCCGTGCTAAGTCTCTTAATTGCCGGACTAGCCCATCGGAGTTGGTACCCGCGCTTTTATTGGTTCGGGTCAGTAGTTTGATTCGCGAATTTGTACATACTTCTTTTCTCGCGGTAGTTCGTTGCGTTGAAATCGCGATCCTTCCTGATCCATCATTACTCTTATTATGCCGTGTTCAAATAAAAAGGCGTGTTTATCGTTTTCGCTTTTAAAATTCAAGTCATTTGTGTGCATGTAGAAATAAATAAATAAGCAAATAAAAATGAAGCTGATTTATAGTGAAGAGCATAACTGTGTCAGTAATAATAAAAATCGTCTCACTGAAAGGCCCAGAAGTAATTGTTCTGACTAGGAAATGAAGAAAATTTCATTGATATGCAAACATTTGAATTGATAGAAAACAAATTACAAGCGCGATCACTCAGTAGATATACCAGACAACGCCACTCCTACTCGAGGTCCCACGCCCCCTCGCGAATCACGTGACTCAAATCAACCAATCGCTAATTTTCGTTGCATTAGCGTTGCACCTGAAGTCCGATTTTCTGGGTTATCCAAACTATAAAATTATTTTCAGTGATAAAATAGTTTATTTATATGTACAGGTTGCGATTCTATGATTCCTCGGAAAAATTTTACCTTCGTTATGGATAAAATACAATGCAAAAAAAATTTGATCTCAAAACTAAAGTTTTTCTACATCAAATCGAATTCATCTATGATTTCCAACGGACAAACCATTTTTCATTCCACTCTGTTCGGTGAAGAGCAAATTATCAGTGGGAATGGAAAATTGTTGAATTATTTGTTACAAATAAAGATTCATTCGGTCTTATTTTAAAGCTTCTACATTGACAACCGTGAGTTTGTTCTTTTTCAAAGACACGATCCTTATCGGGAAAGGTGAGAAAGAAACGATATCCCCATACTGTCATTTTAAAATTGTTGAAGGATGAAAATAAAGATGAAAGTTAAGGTTTGCCTCTAACGGCGAACACGCGGCGTTTCTGCGAGATATTGGCAAAAATCAAGCGCGATCCGACTGAGTGAATAAACGGGACAAGGTGGAAGGAGTTTCCGGTTTCCGGGGTAATTCGCGATCGCGAAGAGAAAACACGGGGCGGGGCCGGTTGGTTGCGGTTACCAGCCCATTCGTACAATGTCCCGAATGAGAGAGGCCGCCTAACTAAATTATTCCGCCAGGCTGACATTCAAACGCATTTACATTCGGCCGACCGTGAACACCACCCTTCCTTCCCCCGCTCTGAGCTCGCTCTAACTGCTTCATAATTATTAAACTTATGGGGTGCTAAATAAGAGCCGACAAGCGGCCGCGATCGAGGATTACTGCGTCGAACGAAATAATCTTTCGACCTGTTCCTTTTGCCACCGCTTTGGTAATGGCGTTCGACGTTATGATATAAAGGGGTTACTGTCAGATGTATCATTATTATCATCAATATGCGCTACACTATGCTCTGTATAGATTCTGCAGTGGTAGTCGCAGTCTGCTTTATTATTAAATTGTGAACACTTACGCGGGTTTAGGAATTATTATTATCGATATACACTACACTCGTATAAATCCTAGCAGTTTTTCTTTTTTCTTTTCGGTCATTAAACTGTGGACCATTATGCAACTTTAGAAGCATAGAAGAATTAGGAGGAAGAATCGATTTCATCCGCCGAACGTTATTACAAACACTTAACATTTTTATATTTTATCAACTTTTGCAAATCGTGTGTGTTACTTTGACGCTTTCTTTCGTTGATTTCTTTCATTTCTCATGGAAATGAACATTGTCTTTAGCACAGAAATTAAAATCAAGCAGATTGTACGTAATACTTGAGTATCATATCAAAGGCTGCATGTTCTATTCTTAATTACGTTGTACGATTACAATAGTTGGACATTTGTTCTTTTCGTGTAAACTTTGTTGATTCAGGATTATTTTCTGTGTTTTCACGCAAAACTTGGATCAGCCCGTGTACACGTGTTTCATTTTTTGTTACACTTTGATGATTCAGCCAAGTAGGGGGAACAATTTCGGCGAAAGTTGAAGCAAAGTTTATTCGTACGAGGAATGTTTGTTTGAAAGAAAATTCGAGCGGTGCCAAGCAACCTGAAACAAACACGCTTTGACGATAATGCATCGTCGTTATACCGGCGTCCCTCTTGCCGCTTCTCCCGGTTATCTTCCTGCCACTCTATCACTCAGTAGTAAACATACGCGCGTGGTCAGCCATGAGTAGCCGCGTGATAAATTTAGTCCGGCTTTCACTCGGACGCGTTCCCGCCCTGCCCCCTTTCCTCCAACCAACCGCTGTAATCAGCTGTACGAAATCTCGTTTATTCTTGTCGAAAACTTGCGTTTATGCAAATTCACTTGTCAACACTTACGCCATGACGCTCTTTACCCGACAAAATTTACCTTTGGTAGTTATATACCGGGTGTCTCAGATGTCTCTGTCATTTATTTAAAAATATCTATTTTTTATTTGTCATATGTAGTTTGGATGGTGTCAAGTCAATTATCTTCAAGGATCGTTTTTTTTTTTTTTCAAATAACGACGTACTTTTTTCCCCGTAGAAAGATAACTGGATAAGGATAAAGGGTCCGACATTAATGGGGAAATTTTCATGTTAAAAAATTTAATTAGGCAGTGAAACGATAATTTTGTCGTGTACCCAACATAATGATCCTTGCAAAGTTAGCGAAATGAATGAGGCAATAAAAAATAATTCTTTATGTCGTACGTTCAATACGATTCTACGCGGATAGATAAGAAAAAATATACCCGTTTCACGTGTTTATAAAATAAAGTCGACAGTCAAGCATACGCATAGATGAAATCGGTGATGTCATGTCGCTCCTTTCTGTATAATTACCCTCCATCTCTAGTGGCCTGGGAGATCGGTCGCTGTTAACAAAGACGAGTACGTTTCGCGATGACGGCCCGTCACCAGGAAAAGTAACTGGGTTCCTCGAGAGAGCGCCGGGTTTCCCGATAACAGTAATGATAGTTCCCTGAAACACGAACGCCTCGTACCGAAAGTTTCGTTTAATCCGTTTATGCAGCGAGTCGCTAATTTAATTCTAATTTTCGTCTAGTTAAAGAGTTAATTTGAGAGAAAAGAGGGGTCCCCTGCCCCCTGCTCCCTTCTCGTTCTTATCAACGGACACAGACTATATACTGGGGAAAGTATAGAACAGTACCGATCGATGGCAAGAGTTACCATCGAAGGCAATTGCGAATTATTTCAGGCGTGTCTGAGCTCTTTGATGTTCCGAGCAGGGATTTTATTATGAGAATGACGTTCGGGCCCTCTCCCTGAGATACTGAGAGAGAGAGGGCTTTTTCATTTTCACTAATCCCAGACAGGTTCGCTCCTGGTATTCGTGCTCTGATAATTTCTGCCGCTATTCACGCCCCAGTTATCGCCGCTTCCACGCGGAACACTCTAAATCGTTATCTTTCGCGAATGCAAGCGCGGCCACAAAAGGATCGGCCTCCAGTCCCTCCAGTTTTTAATTACAACGGCTGCCGCCGTTGCCGGGATCGGTATCGCTTAACCCTCTGTCCCTCGTCGACTCTCCGAGGAACTTGGTCGCTGGGAATATGAACGTTCATCTTAGTTGGTTAACACTAACCACGCCCGGTGTCAAACGATCGGTGTCAAATTTTCAAAATTTGATTTAAAATTGTACGAAAATTCCTACATTATCTCACGTTATCAATCAGTTTTCAATTTTTCTTTTTCATTTTGCTTCTTTCTTTCCTGTCGACGGCTTCCGTTTATCGGGAACGATCAACAAATTTACATCTTTTTGTAAGGTTTTTTGCTTAGCTCTCTGATCTGACGACAAAATTTCTGAAAAATGAGAGGGAGAAGAAAATTGGTTTGGTGCGTTTCGTCTCGGTGTCACTGCCTAGACTCATCCAGTGGGGCTGATGGCAGCGACTCCTTACCTCAGACGGTTGTTGTTGCAACTAACAACCCGCTAAGGCTGACCACCCATCCCTAGCGGAGTTCCGCGCACTCTGCTTGCTTAACGTCGGAGATCGGTAGGACCTCGCTAGGTGCGCAGCCACTTGCGGCTTGTGCAAGGAATCCTAGGCCGCTACAATATGTAAAAATCAGAAACTACAATATACATAATACGTAATAATACATAATAATACATACTACAAAAATCAGTAATTAACAATAATACCAAATTCGACGTCGTCGTGACTGATCAATGGCGAGAAAGCACAGCATCAAATAAAAGTCTTGGAAAATGGATGGCGTGCCAAAGTTTTTTTCAACATCCTTGATTTGGACAGTACGCGTGAATTCTTTCTAAGGAAATAACTAGACAGAACATGTCAGAGACGAGAATTTTTATTCGTACTGACAAAGTACAAAAAGAGAAACAATTCAAAGTGCAATAAATCTAAAAATTTCATCGATATATATATATATAGCAACATATCAGGAGCTAAAATACCTCGAGTGCAGCAGGCGTTAATGAGTTTTCTTTATGATCGACGATTAACTTTGAATGGACGTGGAAGCGAGAATATTATCGGAATTATTTTACGTATCATCCTTTTGTACGTTCTATTTCTCATTTTGTGCGATTATATCGAAATTCTCTGTACTAATTATTATTGGATATCTCATTTATTGAAATGTCTGTTTTACAGGCATCTATTATTTCGTATGGTTCTATTCGTACTGTGTTCTATTGAATTACTATTGCGAGCATTCATGAATGATCGTTTCTGTTTTACGAAGATTTGTACAGTTTCATTAAATATGCCGAATAGTGTACGATCAATTAATTATTAATATATCATCAATAAATAATAATAAACGTAATAATCATATAATTAATTAATGATGAATATACACATACATAAATTACTTGAAATTATTGACGTTTAAAAATTATACATATCGCGCCTGTCGAAACCTACAATTGTTCTTCAATTTTTATTACGAACTGACTGGAACGTTCCAACGTTTGCAAGCGACAGTAAACATTTAGAAACCATATTTGTCACATATCGTAGCCCGCAATTGTTCTTCAATCTCCTCGCATCTGTAGAAATCCATTTGTCGTTTTCCGGTTGTCGCGACCAAAGTTCCTCCATCTTCTCGCGACCGAGTCGCGATAAAAATTATCAAGCCTGAACTTTTATAACGTTATATTGCTTCAAAGAAGGGGAGTAAACAGAGGCTAACACGAAACTCTGATCGATGGTGTCTCGAAGCGTGCCTTTCGAGCTTTCACCAACTTGCCTCCTTCTCTATCTATCATCTGTTTACACCTAACTTTCTCTCTCTCTCTCTCTCTCTCTCTCTCTCTCTCTTCACTGTTGCCCGGAGGACCTGGATCGCGAAACTTTTCCCTCGAAACGGTCCGCGTCTGTCTGTTTAATGTTTAATCGGACTCCACCGCGAGCCAAGATAGCGCTCCCGGAGAAATACAGCCAGACGACAAACAGGCCGGAAGAGGCGGTGCATCAAAGAAATTGCAGGCTAAGAAGAACAGGTCGAAAACGCGAGCGATATAAGGAAGAAGAAGAAGAAGAAGAAAAAAATGGAATCGCTACGACGAAAGAAGACGAGGAGAAGGTAAGTTTGAATTAGCTACAATTCCCTTTTTCGTTCCTCCTGGTTCTTCTTTGCAACTCGGTTCACTTCTCTCTTCCTCTTGCTGGATCATCCCGTTTTCTTGCTCTCGTCTCGAAGCACTTAGTCCTTAGTGCTTCTTCTTTCGATTTCAATTTAAACGCGATATAACCTTCTCTTCGCTGCAAGAGACACTCGTCACGGAGCTGTAGGACACAATTCGTTCTCGTCACGGTAGCACTCAAACGCTTCATTGTGTCAAATACTCTGACATTTCATTGTCATTTTAACGAACCACGTCGTTCGTCGTTGTTACGTTGGTATTACCTATTAATTTGAAAGTACATTTCTCGAATAACGTGCCATTTTTAGAAATTAGCACGTGATAGCCATTTTAAGTTGACTGCATTTACGAGAAATTGGGAAAATCATGCACGCTGTTGCAAATTCTCCAAATTATCTACACGCGAGAGAATGTGAAAACTAATTGTCCGTGTTAATTGCTGAAAAAACCCTACGAACGATTGCTATGTAGCGATTAAACGTCGCTTAAAGACGAGGAGAGAAACATACGGCCGTCAAAGTGTCAACAGCGAATCTTCGTTCGTCGAGGAATTTTCCTCTCTTCGAGGGAAACTTTCGCCCGCGGCGAAGAATCGCGAGACTCACTCGCCACCGATGATATTCATCAGGAAACTTGGTATCTAGACCGCCGCGAACGGACACGTTTAAGTCGGCTATAATAATTAATCACCGTCACCGGTGGCTTTCCAATTAATTTCGAGGACCAATCTGTCAGCCGATGACTTGGCTGGCCACGTCCGGGTAATACCACTCGCTTCCTTGGCTCTTCTCTCGTTCTCTTCTCCCGCCGCGAGAGATCCTCGCCCTCTCTCCTCCTCCGTCGGCCAGCTGTCGTTCCCTCATCCGTGCTATCTTCCACCGTCATCGCGTTGTGTCAAAGACATTATAATCAACCCTAACTGTAAGCCCTCCTCCGGAGCAAATCCGCCCCGAAGCAGCCACCGACGAGGCCAGCCTCTGATGACATCGTAAAATATGCAAGCTCTCAGCAACGACGCGGTTAGTTACCCCTCGGTCTCGCGGAGCACTCCCCGGGTTCGCTTCTGTTTCTTGCTCCTCTTGCCGAGACTTCATTGCTGGCGGCCCCCCCCCCCTCTTCTCTCCGCCTCAGCCCTTCCACGCTTCTTTTTCCTCGTTCCGAGTATTTGAGAATTTAGGTGGCTGGCTTTCTTGAGCATTTATTGGCGCGTAGAGCACAGAGCAGTTGGCCTTTGTGCAAATTTATACTCTCGTGGACAGATCGTGCGAAGAAACAGAAGATTCCGAGTTTGTGAGTTGCAATTTTTTGAAGTGCAAAAAATTTCTGTGATTTTCTACCGAGGTTCTGTTTCTTACGTTATATTCTCGGAACTGCGGGGTTGTATAAAAATCTGCAACTCGGCAGATAATCGATAACGTTGGTAATTACGTATGACAATTTGTCAAAGGGTAGCGGTCGAAAGTTTAAGGTGACAAAATTGATTTTCTGGCAGATAATATTCCAAAGTAACCCAGAAAATCGGGCCTCTTCGTGTGCAACGTTGATGCAACGAAAATTAGCGATTGGTTGATTTGGGTCACGTGATTCGTCAGGGGGCGTGGAGTAGTCGAGTAGGAGTGGCGTTGTCTGGTGGTTGTCTGAGCTATCGCGCCTGTAATTTGTTTTGTATCGATTCAAATGTTTGCACATCGATAAAATTTTCTTCATTTCCTAGTCAGAACAGTGGCTTCTGGGCCTTTCAGTGAGACGAATCGTACTTGGGTACAAGTCGTGCAGTTTTTTCAAATATTTTTGTATCGTGTAACGTTAGGGGAGGATACTTTTCTTCTCGAAAATTGCAAAACTCCAAACGTTTCTAAAAATACTAGAAGAGATTTTTTTTATAATTAAATCCTCAGTTGTCTGAAAGTTTGGAGTCTCTTCTTTATGAGAAATCTTGTTGTATGACTCTCTTCTTTTTCACTATTTTATTGAACTCTTTGAATATTAAGGTTGCACATTTCTTCGCCTGACCTTGTTGTTCTTCAATAAAATGGCGAAAAAAATGTCATACAAGTTTTAAGGGTTCGTATCAGTCTTCAAGAAAATTATGAAATTAGTTACGGAAAAATTTTTCAGTGGTTTTAGAAACGTTTGCATTTTTACAATTTTACAGATATCTCTATTTTTTCATCTACTATGTCATCATTTTCCCATTATTAGCTAAAACAGTCTCTCATCATATCTAGATTTCGTAAAAATAATATTCGGAATCTAGTCACATACGTATGTTTCGATCATTCGTGCGTAAATGCGCATTCACACGCTTAATGACCGCGTAATCTTCAAAGGACATAATCTCCTTGATCTGTCTTCAACATAGGTATTATTGATCTAATTTGACAATGGTGAATAAATTCGTTGATCATATGAATTTTATTTTTCCTACATTCAGAATTTTAATACGTGATATAAAGTCAGTTAATGAAGATATAATCAATACTAAATGATCAAATATTTATAATAATGGTCATAGTTCATAAAATCATTAAATATATATTCATATTGTTTAGAATCAAGTTAGATTAGATTATAAAAATAACATTTATTAAAGGTTTAATATTTTGTTAGTTTTAACACTTGCATTTTGTTAGTGCAAATTCACAAAGTTAATTTCCATTCTGGACTGATGTGAATCCACCAATGCTTAAATCTGCATATATCATCAATTTTATATATTATATATATTATAATTTTATATATTTTATTAATAATATTAATACACGTTATTAATAATAACAATATATATCTATATTATATCATTAATTATAATATACATTATTATACGTATTTTATATACAATTACACATATGTAAATCATCATAATAAATCTTCACCACCACCGTTATCATCATCATCACCATCATATAAATTATATATATAACTTTAATTGATCAAAACTGGATAAAATCAATTAAGGGATAAAACGTCAGAATTCGAGGTCAATTCAAAAATTGAAATCCAGCGGTTCTTTTTACGCTTTGCAACGCCCAGCACAACGAACCACGAATATCTCCAGCTGCTACTTTACGAGCGTACGATCGTAAAGCGGAAAGCTATGGAGAAATAGAATTGTTCATGGTAATCCCCTCGTCGTTGTAAATATGAAGAGAGGAAAGGAAACGAGCAGAGGGGGAACGAAAGTGAATCTCTCACTTTAATTTCCGTATCTCTCTCGTCGAAGAATTACGACAGATCCGCCGCGATCCTGATACTCGATTAATTTCCCGGAACCGTCCGCGGAAGCAATCTCCCATAATCGCCTCGAGTGTCGTATATAATAAACGTCACTCGCCGCATTATGGCTCTGTTTGTTTAGTTTTCACGACCGTAACCCACGGTCTGGACTGCGTGCAGCACGGTCGAGAATGAAAGAAGAATTTTTCCTTCGAGCGGACACAATGGCGAACCGCGTTATATACGCACAAATCGACCAAGCAACGTTATTTAATCGAGTGTGTTCGCAGCTGAACCAAGAAAATGTAAACATCGAAAATTAACCCTCCGCCGGTGTACACGAGACGCCTGTTTGCTCCTCTTTTGTTTCTGGATCGCAGAGGCTGGTAAACAGCGGGGCTGAGTCTTAATGAACTTCTCCTTTCATCCTATTTCATTACGCTTATAAGTTGATCTGGAAGCGGAGTATCGATGTTTCAGAGAACATCCACGGAAATGGAAACGTTTCAATTTTCGGAACGAACAGGAAGGTATTATACCACAGACGGGGTGATGTGAATGTAGACTAAACGTACAGTGTATTCTTTCGGCCGATTTCGGGGTCGAACCATTTTCCTTTCACGGGCAACGAAATCCTGTGTAGCGGCCTAGGGTTTCGAACACTCGACTAGCACAAGCCGCAAGTGACTGCGCGCCTAGCGTCGATGTCCTACCGATCTTCGACGTTAAGCAGCAGAGTGTGCGGAACTCCGCTAGGATGGGTGGTCGAACCAGCCTAGTAGCAGGTTTAGTTACAATAACAGGCGTCTGGGGTAAGGAGTCGCTGCCATCAGCTCCACTGATGAGTCTAGGCAGTAGTGACTCCGAGACGAAACGCATTAATCGCTTTCTCTCTCCCACTTTTTACCTAAAATTCCTTCCATTCATTCCTTCACAACTTACGTTCCCTTTACCTGTAAGATGTTTGGTCTATTAATATACACCTCGTTTGTGATGTTACTTAACTTCTCTCTTTCTCTCTCTCTCTTTATATGTGCAATCCAGCATCTCGCCGGTATTTTTGAATTCGATGCCAGCCTTGCACGCTTCTGTACGACTAAAGCAGAAGCGCCATAAATATCCAAATTTTTAATAAATCTGCCAATTCGATCCACAATTTTATCTGCAGTGAGAAATTCTCCGTCGTAACAATTTTAGAGCGATCTTGTATTCACGCAATTCCATTCTTCAAACTGAATTATTCAAATAATTCTAAATACCATGCAGTTTCTCACGATGCGTAATACATATAACTCTCACGCTCTCTTTGCAGACTCACAACCAAGAAGTGAAAAAATACGCATACGTTCAATCATTTCGGTACAACAATGTTTACTTCTTTTTAAACATACCTAACATTATATATTGCGCATAATTATCGGATACTACAAAAAATGTGACTGACCGGCCAAAGCGTACATTTCCTTCTGAAATCATGAGAGAAGGAAATCCATCTTTCTGTCCCTGACTGTAGTCCATCGCCATCGCGCGAACCAACAAAAACAAGATTCTGACTTGCGCGTAGTCGTTCCGTTCTCCAATTTATCATACAAGTACCGAAACGTCCACTGCACTTAACCAAACGAGCATTTCGCTTCCCCGTCGAAGTATTTCAATATCACCGACGTCGTTAAAATTCGTTCATTTCGTATCCAGCTCGATTACGAACGCCGGCCACGCGAAACGCCTCGTTAAACGGGGAACGATTGCAAATGGCGGGTAGCACGCATCCTCTTACTCTCACGCTCTCTCGAGGTGAAGAGAAACGAAGAGAGCGATCAGCGCCTCGATCTCCTCCTCTCATCTCCGACATTACGCAAAAGGGAAAAGAAAAAGGAGAAGAAGAAATTGAGTCTCTTTTAATTGGTCGCAGTTTTAATGGACACTCGATGCGGAGGAGACAAAGACAGCGGGAAGAAGGGGCGATTTATCATCGCCCCATTGCCGGCGATGCCTTCGTAATAGGTGTCACCGCGATGAAAGATCGTTCTCGTTGAATCTGTACTTAATTCAGCTGAAATTCCACGATTTCGGGAGGAGATACTCTCTCTCTCTCTCTGTTTCGAGAGAGAGGGAGAGATTAAACGACCCAGGGACGCGCGATCCGTGGATTCTTCGTGGCTACCCGCAACCGGGCAACGCTCTATTCTTCATTTTTTATCCG
>KQ435706.1:2959352-2979359 GCA_001276565.1 Melipona quadrifasciata
GCCGTACGAAACTTTTTCACCTGTTTCTCGCGCGTGGCACGTAGTGTTTTCGCGACAATGGCGATTCGACTTGGAACAGCGACTCCATAACCTCCGTTTAATAAACTGTTGGCAATTATGACGAGCTTCGGAATTCCTCCGGTTTCGTCCGGAACAGTGCCGCCGTTTTTTTACGAGCGGTCGTGTTCTACCCACAAGGAAACACACCGAAGCCGGAACTACCGATTTTAATGAAATTTGGCACGAATGTAGTTTTAAAAAAAAACATTTGACTTGTATTTTTTTTTATCGGCAATGGTCGATAAAAAATAGTTGAAAAAACTACCATCAAAATCGGTGGTGCGAAACATATTTTGTGAAATATAATATCTCGGAAATGATCGAAGATAATTTCGTGTAGATTCATGAAATTGGTGATTTTTCTTTGCGACGAATTTAATGGTGTACCATTTTGCAGAAAAACCTTTTGTTTAAACAACATAAAAAAACAATATAAAAAGCAATATAAAAAAACAATATATTTCATAAGTTTCTACAAGTAAATGTTAACAAATTTTCTTGAATATCTGGAATCTTGGTTTTTGCACTATAAAAAAATTTATTATTTTCAAATCTTCCTCGCTGAACGTGCAAAGCATGGTGTATACTAGAATTGTTCTCTGTTCGTAAATGTCTTTTTAAAATGTTAAATGTTAGTATTATATTATTATTACTAGTTCTCAAAAAAAAGCTGACTTTATTGCTCAGTACTTATGGCCTTTTTTTTTTGTCAGTTAACTCTTGCTCTTGCTAAAGGAGGCTTCGATATTTAACTGCGTAAATTATTAATTCGTAATACGACGAGTATTCCATTTTTGTGACGACGAAACGGTAAATTAAAGGCGATGTTTTTTTAGCTTTGCGCGACAATTAGACCGCGGAGTGTTTTACGCATTTTTAAGAAACTCGAAGATACAACAATGTAACACGTCGCGTGCAATTTGCAAAGGACTGCAAAATATTCAAAGTGCGATACCCTGTGTGTGATAATTAATAGAGAAAACTTTCCATCTAAGTTGAAAATAGAGGAAACTTTCCACCTAGTCTCTCTTTTCTAAATTTTATTCGCAAAAACAGTCTGGCGTGATAATGAAATTCGGAAATAAAATTGTTCGTGCAGAGTCGTGCTCAGGAAACTCCACGATTTACTTTCGAGAATGAAAATTTCGAGAATTGCTCAGATAAATATTATATCGAATCGTTTTTTACAGTGACTGTTTCTAGTTGATCCAGTTAGCTCTAGCCGTTGCAAAGTTTTTAGTTTGTTCAAAAGAATACTACGCTGCAAATGTGTTTATTTATTTTTCACAATGTAGAATTGCTCCCATTTTGATTCTGCTACGATTTTCTGCTTGCTCTGTATAATTCGATGCAATGGTAACTACGCCGCAGACGTTTACTCATTTGTGGCAATTTAAAAAATGCAAGAATTTAATGCAACGTGAAAAAGACAGGTGAAATATTCACAAAGAGATATATGTATATTCACGTTACGTATATTATACATTAATATATTTTTTCAAACATACTGTAAATATAGCTTAAAAAGTACGAAATACCTCATAATATAATCATAATATATTAATTATTCACATTCCAAATGATATCCTTCTAGAAAATTGTTCTTCATTTAATTCTTGCTTGAAATTGGAAAAAATCGTTTTAGAAAAATTATTTGGCGAGAATCAAAGACCTTTGTTGTGAAATTTATCTGAAGAAAAAAAGCGGATGGAAACTCTGAAAACAAACGTTCTTTGATGATTCTGTTCTGAAATTTATCTGAACAAAAAAAGCGGATGGAAACTCTGAAAACAAACGTTCTTTGATGATTCGTTTGTGATCGCTCTTAGTCTCCATTTATATAAATATCAGTCACACGTTTTCAGTTGTATTTTTCTAACAAATTATCCTCTCTGATTGATCTAGAAAAGTCAGACCTCTCTACCTTTGACGATCTTCTCTGTGAAATTCATTCGAGCGAGGAAACAGAAGGAAGCTCGAAAGACGAACGATACCTCGATACCTCTAGTTTGCGATGTAGTTAGGATCTAGTCTCCAATCTCTAAATATCAATCACACACGTTTTAAATTACACGTTTCTGACAAATTATATCTCCGTTTAGTCCCCGATTTGCGAAAATCGATCGAGCAAAAGTCAAAATCGAGGGCCTCTGTTTCTGTCGCGTTTGGAGAATTTATTAAAGCGGGGGAAGCAAAGGAAGACTGGAAAAAAACGAACGTCCTCCGACGATGCCTTCCAATTTCGCCTCGTCACGAGAAGAACAGCCGAGAAGATCGAGGCAACCGCGAAACATCGCACGAAATATCGCGACACACACACACACACACACACACATGCACATACACGCGTGCACATGCACAAACAGCAGGCCAGTCTGTTTGCCAGGGTTGAAATCCAGCGATTTCTTCCTCGACCTCTTCTTCTTCTTCTTCTTCTTCTTCTTCGTCGTTCTCTCCTCCTTCTTTTGCTTCTTCTGCTTCTCCTGAGCAAGCACTTACGAGAATTATAATTTTCCTGATTCGACGAAAGTTTCGTGACTAAGCTGCCGAGGGCGAGCTCTTCCCCTTTTCGCCCTTTTCGGAACCGATCCGTCTCCAATTCACTTGGTTCGCCTTATTAAGATCGGTCGCGATTCATCCTCTCGTTTCTTTTTTTTTTTTTTTTTGATTCAGATGAAAGCGGAGACGACGACGAATTTCGATAACTTTGATTCAACTAATTAAAAGAATAATTTTGATAATTTTATAACTAATTTTTGATAATTTTGACTCAATTAATTGAAAAAATTCTTACCGATTTTATAATAATTGTATTTTCTGAAAGTTTTCTGTTTCATGACGATCACGAGGGGAAAACACGAGAGCGAGAGTGTCATCTTAAAATTCAATATCACATCGTAGTGTTTGTTGAAATACTTTCTCCATCTTGAATTCTAGCAATCTTATTTCTTCGACTATTGAATCTGTAGTCAGTCAGTCAGTCTCTTAAACTACGACGAATATTCAGGACTAAATATCTATGAATGTCTAGGACTGAATACTATCACGAGAGAAGATACCTCTCTGCATTTCTTTCAGACGTCCGAATCAAAAAAGAGAATTGAAATTGACGAGATTAATCCAAGAGATGTCTATCGTAATTCCACTCTCCATTTCAACTTCACATCACGCCCTAATGCTAAATACGCGACAACGATTCGTTCAGGCTTGTACCTTACCCTTGCCCTCTGCATATAGATAAGCAAGCCTTCATTCCCGCGTAAACTTTGCGAATCGCGTTCAGATCTAACGATCTCCCTTTTCAATTTCACCCGCCCGCTCCATCCCCTTTAACTCGAAGCGGGGAGCTCCGTCTTCCGTTTCCATTTTCGCCGGCGACTTCTTTACGATAAGACGGCGAAGAACTAAACGAACACAGTAACTTGTTTCGCACTGTTCGCCCGTTAATAGAAGCCCGTTTCTTGCGAAATCTGCGTAGCTAGGTAAAAGGGGTGCGCGCTGCGATCAGTTTGGTCTCGTTGGTAGCGCCTCCATTACGCAGTGTAATACACCGCTGAATTATATCTCGGCTCCTGACACTAGCCGGGGATGCGCTAGTCGCTTTAATATTTTCGCAGCTCGTGTCGGCGCTCGCCTAGGAGGTCTGCGTTAGACGAGGAAGAGTTTTTCCACGTTTCATCACCGAGGTGTACATATGTACAGGATGGAGAGAAAAGTTTGTCCTCATCGCAGATGAATTCTACGCCTTGGGTTTGACGGAGGTGCACGTAAAGAGTGTAAAGATCTTGAATTTCAAGGTAAAAATCTTTTTTTTTTAATCACTGAAAGTGATTTTAGTGGGGCCTCTTCAGGTGCAACGAAAATTAGCGATTGGTTGATTTGAGCCGCGTGATTCGCGAGGGGGCGTGGCGTAGACCTCGAGTAGAAGTGGCGTTGTCTGGTATATCTACTGAGCGATCGTGCCTGTAATTTGTTTTCTATCGATTCAAATGTTTGCGTATCAATAAAACTTTCTTCATTTCCTAGTCAGAATAGTTGCTTCTGGGCTTTTCGGTGAGACGAATCGTACTGGGGCAAAGAAGTTTCTTAACCATTTAACATTGCGGATGCGTGAGTTCTGACAGCGACTTTATAGTTCTGAATGCATAAATGGTAGCAGTTGGTTAGTTATTTGTAATAATGTTAACAGTTAGTTTCATCATTTGATCATTTAGACACACTGATTAGACTGCAACTATGATAAATCAAACGTTGGTGAAACCTAATGAGTAATGTAGACATCCATGCGTCCAGAACCATAAAGTCGCTGTTAGCACGCCACGGTCCACAGTGTTGAATGACTAAGAAAACCTTTTTGCCATTTTTCGAGAGAATTAGGTTACTTAACACGATGCAAAAAAAGAGTTTAATCTTGAAATTCAAGGCCAAGGTCAATTTTCCGACAGGTTCTTTGTTTCTATCTTCCTCTAAATCAAAGGTGTAGAATTCATCAATGACAGCCACGGACGAACTTTTCCATCCACCCTGTGTGCATGTGCACAGGTCGCGGTGTCTCCTACGTGTACGAACGTGGTAATGAACGCCGGCCCGATCTCCCTGTATTTTCATAACAATCGTTTCTGGCGACGAGGGGGAGCCCTCCCCCACCTCCTCCACCTCCCCCGTTTCCCATCGTAAATATTAAAACGCCGGCCGTTTGTTTAATCCATTTGCGCAACGCGCCATCGGGATATCGCAATGGAGGAAAAAAAGGCGGGCGAGCCGTATCCTCGAAAGGCAAACGGACCGCTCTCTGATTTCCGAGCCGAATCAATTGTTCCAGACGTTAAACACGTTATTTCTATTTATTCGTTCGATACATCCCGACGGGAATTATACGACAGTTCGGAAGTATTTGGACACTTGTTTGTCACTGACGAGATATAATTTAATCGCGAGATTATGGCCGGGTGATCTGTATCGGCTTTCGTTCTTTATTCTCCTCTTTTTGTTACCGTTGTTGCACGCCGTTGTACATTCTGGCGAAATACTGCGGAATTAATCTTGAGCGGGGCAGGTATTAACGTGGCAAAAACGAGCAGTGATTTTCTTTCCTTCTTTCTTTTTTTTTTTAATAATAGGACAAGGCATTTTTATGTTAAAGTTGCGCCAATGGATTTCTTTGAAATATTTGAAAGAAATAATTCTTTATAATATAATACAACATAAGAAGCATTTCGTAGCATAAACTGCATTCAAAAATTTCTGTTTGATATCTGCGGAAAAATCAGCTCCTTGTTTTAATAAAAAATTCAGTTCTGCCGCAATTGAAAGTTCGCGATAATTTTTTAAAATTTTAGTTTTACTTATTTTGCGAGAATTTTCATTGAAACAATTGCAGAGGACAGAGAAAGAAACTTAGAAGACTTTTGACGTGGTTGGTATGCTCAAACAATTTAGCAATATTCATCGAGATTCATAATTCAATTCGTATCAGAAATTCGCGAAAATATTTCAATATTTATGAAGAGTAGCGAGGCGTGGTATTCGACAGACTGAACGCAGTAGAAATAGACGATCGCGGTCAGACACGGTAGAGTTGCGAGGATACGACGACGATGCGCAAAGGACCGTGGAAAATCGGAGTTCCACCAAAACAAAACTAAAGATTCGCGCGACTGACGAAACGTTTCAATATTTTAATCATGGCAAACGGATAGCCAAAATTTTCCGTTTCTTGTTTAATAATCACTTTCAACCACAAAGACGGTTTATGTGGACGCAGAAATCATTTCACAGCATTTCCTCCGGAATGGAAAATAAAATCCTTGACAACACTTGCGAGGAACAACCAACAGACCTTGCTAAGAATTAAATAAATCTGACGTGTATAAATATTTCCTTAAATGTTACTTTAATCGTTTTAAGATCCAAAATTTAATTCCGTCGATTGAAATTATCTGTCGGACGTGTATGCACGTCACAGGCGTTTATATCGATTTTCTGATATATATATAGAGACAATAGGATAAAATTCTGCAACGTATATCAAAAATCATATTCACTTGCACTGTACTAAAAGATGTGAAACAAACGTAAACAGAATGTACAGTGAACTGTCTTTCAGTGTCATCTTCTCTATTAAATACACGCGATTGGGTAAAAACACACGAGTTATTTAAAGATTCGAACGACACAAGCCCACGTATTGAAAGTTACTTCAAGATCAAATTCTCCAACGCACATCAAAATTCGTTCATCGGCAACACATTCACTGATTCCCTGTAAAACACGTATGCATGTTCAGTATTGTCTTTTTTTTTGTTACAACAAAATACATACAGACTGAATTGTGTCTTCTTTGCTTGTAAATACGTGTTAATAGGTATTTCATTAGGTACAGGTGAACGGCTGCACAAGTTATCCAGGTACAAGCTCGTGTGTTGAGAGTTGCATTGAGAAACGGATTAGATTGGCACACGTGAAACAGTGACTTCCACTATCGATCGTATGGAGTTTCGTTGGCGGATACCCCCGTGATGAAATATTTCACGGACGCGCGGAATATTTTCCCGGTGGAAGGTTGAAAGCATCGTTGCGGCTGAATGTACACCGGAAGGCAGCAGACGCTGTTCGCGAAGAATCGGGGCTGCGCTTTGCGGCCTCTGTGTCTCCGTAGATGTACAGCCGGGATGATGCTCGCCAGGCCGAAGTACCTGTCCCCCCATAAAAGCTTTAAAAGCAGTCCCATGCCCGGCAAAGGAGTATCTATGCGACGCCCGAGAAATGTTTCATTGTTCTCCGACGGCGATTCGCTAAGCATTAAAAACTAACGGAAAAAAGGAAAAAGGGAAAAAGGCGTGCCACGGTCTCCCTCGGTAACGCGCGCCCCATTATCTCCGCATACTTTTGCGCTTTAATTTTCTCGTCGTTGCTCGTGAATTTTTCCTCTCTCTCTCCTTCTCTCTCTCTCTCTCTCTCTCTCGCGTGCACGCCCGCAATAAATTCTCATTGTGTGAAATGTTTAACGCGACGAAATTTGAAAAAAAAAAGAGACAGAAAGGAAGAGACAAATGAGCAAACGATTCGAGCAAACGAGCTTCCGCGTCGTCAAGAGGTCGGTCTTAGGATTAGTAATTAACGGCGGTTTTTCGATCGTTCAATTCAATGATTTAGTACGAATTTCAATCTAAAGTGTAAAATATGAACGAAGTGACGAAAAGTCAGTTATATTTTGACGATCGTGTTCGCTTTTTAAATTCCAACTTTTACCCGGCGATCGCGTAAATTCGATCATAGTCAAATAGCCATTTTAAATTCCATTTATTGCAGTCGTAAATTTGTTAATCGTTTATGCTTTCGAATGCCGGACTCCTCTCAACCGATCGAGCTATTAAATTTCATTTGCGGAGCATCGCGGACCGCGACGGGAAGCCGAGTAACGAGTCGACGCGTTTTGCATCGATTCTCGTAGCCTGTAGCGTAGCGCTCGCGTTAATGATCACTTCCACGGGCACCTCGACCTCGTTCCCGCCCGACAATCGAAACTTTCGACCGCTTTTTGCCAGAGCGCCGCTTGAACGAAGAGCGACTCGCATGTATTTATAGTGTTCCTCGTGACCTTGTAACCCGCGCCGCGGCTTTATCGTCGAGAAGTTATCGACGCTCGTTGTTGCACCCACGTTTCATCGAAATTGTTGTTATCGTTGTAGCTACTTTATTGGACGCTTTTACAATTAAAGTTGTACGTATCCTGTCTTTGCAGTATTTAAGCGTGACTTGTGTTGTTACAACAGTGACAAGTGTCATAATTTTTATTGCGTCTTATAGCAGTAAGGGGAGTGAAAGTAGGAAATGGTGTAGGTTTATCGGTTTGTGATATCCAGTGGATGATTTCGTCTATACAGTAAGTCTTCTGTTGGGAATATCTGAAGTTGTGTTGACTATGTCGTGATTTGGGTGGTTTAGAGGTAGCAAACTTCCTCCCCGCCGCGAGCCACACAAACTGTTCACTCGGTCTGCCGATGAATATTAGTTCCCACTAATGCAGCGGACCGTACAAACGACTTTTCCTTTAATTTGAGCAGCTACAGCGAGGAAAACAATTATGGATTGCATGTACAGTGGCCGCGACACTGTCAACGGAGTGGGGAGGCCAGTGTAGCGGAGGGGATAGCGACCAGTAGAGTAGGGGTAACGGCCGCCAGTTAGCCACCTTCGATTAAGGGAGCAAGTGAAATCCTAATTGACAGGTCCCGCATTGTGTCTTGTATTTTCAGGACACCTGTCAGTTTCAAGTATATTGTGTTACGTGCACGTCACTCTGTGTTGATGCTACTTTGTTTGTATTACTTCAAAATTACCCGAATAGGGTAAGCACAAAACTGGTGTCATTATAGTTTTAATGTCGCCTGATTAGCCATCTTTTACACACAAAAAAAGAGCTGATGTAAGAAAGAAAGAAAAAGAAAAGGGAACGAAGAGAAAGGGGAGAGGGAGCGCAGAAAGGAGGAACGATGGAAGGGCGTATATTTTGAAACACAAGCGAAAGAAAGTCGCTGGGGTAGGCACTTAGGCGGCTTTCTTCGCTGAAAGAGAGAAAGTCATACACAGAGCGTGGAATTCCGGTCGTAAGAGGACTCTTTCAGCGACGCTGCTCATTGTTGCGCCACGCACCGAGACTCGCGCGGGTCTGCCAGTAAGATATTAACCGCGGGAACAATTCACGACCTTCGTTCTTACGGGGTGAATCACGGTGAAAGTTCAACACGAAGCGTCGAGGGCGCGGATTTTCCGCGTGCAACGTCTTTTCACGTAGAAACTGCCTCTCGTTTGCCTCCGAAAAAACCAGCCGCTCATAATTGCGATACAATGGCGGGGAGAAAAGAACGTTGGAAAATCTTTTCCAGGAAGGATTCTTTGCTTGCCATTCAACTAGCAAGCGAATTTCAAGCGAGCCTCGTTGTTTATAGACTGTTCCATTCTTCTGTTTTTTTCGTCTGATAATATTCGTAGATTTTCTATCTTCTTTGTCGAGTTCATTTGTTAGTTTTTCTTAACTCTTTTAAATTGTTCCTTAGAAATTTGTAACACGGTAGTATACGTATTCTTAATTATATTTTAGACGGAATTATATCGCAATGCTCTTATTAAAATGAAATATTGTTTGAAAACTCGTTTTTTTTTTTTGACAATAATACACGTAACAAGTATATTGAGATTGTTTATTCAAGCAGATACGAGTGGGAATTATTAATTGAAATAATTGTTCAAGGCACATCAGAAATTATTATTTAAAATAATATATCACGCTTCGAAACACTGCATTGATCATCTCGAGTATTATTTCAAAGGGAAATCAACTGAAAAGAGTATGGAAAAGAAACAAATATCAATTAGTGAAATTAAGTGTTATGCCGAGGTAAAGGCTAGCCTACTGTTATTTGCTCGACCTGCGACGTTGGGACACAAACATAATTAGACAGAATTTTCATTCGTGTACAAGAATGAACAATTGGGAACAATTAAGATTTCACAAAAAATAATATTCAAATATTTCGTTGCACGAACGAAAGCACGAGAGAAATATTCGCTTCGAATAACTATTTCAAGTTCATCGTTGAAATACGCTTGCGGAATCAAATAAATTTCAAATAATATTTCAATCAATTACTGTTTCAAACAAACAAACGAAACATTACGTAGAAAATGATCTCTGTGAATATAATTGAGACACTATTTTGCCCAGCGTCGTTTGATGCACAGCGAATGTTGCTTCCATTTTCAAATTATATTTTTCTTTACCATTGCTTCGTGTATCACTGCAATTTTATTACTTCATAATTTCTGTTATTTCATTCTGTAGCGGCCTAGGATTCCTCAAATACGGGTTTCGAACACTCGACTAGCACAAGCCGCAGGTGGCTGCGCGCCTAGCGTCGATGTCCTACCGATCTTCGACGTTAAGCAGCAGAGTGTGCGGAACCCCGCTAGGATGATGGGTGCGAACCAGCCTTAGTAGGTTTAGTTATAACAACACAAGCGTCTGGGGTAAGGAGTCGCTGCCATCAGCCCCACTGGATGAGTCTAGGCAGAGTGACTCCGAGACGAAACGCAAACTTATCGCTTTCTCTCTCACTCCTTACCTGAAGTCCTTCCATTCGTCCTTCCACAGCATCCTTCACACCTTCACAACTTTCGTTCCCCTTAATTCACATGGGTACGTGTCTTATAAAACACCAAGTGACGTTTACTAAACATCCTTCAACAATCTTAATAACTGTAAGTAATTGTAAGTAACTTATATATCTTCTTGATAATTTATGTATCAATCTTAATAATTGTAAGTAATTTAATATTTATAATATAATATTTATATTTATTTATGATCGTGCGTTCGAATAACCTCGATGGGTCCTCGCAACTCCCCCAATAATCTCAATCTTTAACAACGCCACTCCGACGATCTCCGACGAGCAGCCTTCAGATTACCTTGACGTCCATTGACATCACCTCGAATACATCCGTAATCTTCGACGCACATTCGACGAAAGCAGACAGAGATATTAAACGGTGAATGATGAAACTTGAAAGGAGATCGTGTCTGGATAGAAAGTGTTGGCGTGTAGAAGGGGGCAGGCAGGCTAGCTTAGGGTAGAGGGCCATGACCCTCTCGATCGGGGTTAGATCGTGTAGGTGACTGTAGAGGGGACCTGAATAGAGTTTATCCCGGTGAATTCAATTTCACAGGCAGAAAGAACCGCGATCGTCCGGCTCGATCGTCTACGCACGCATGCGATGCCACGCGATCGACACGGTGCTCCGTGGTCATAGCGAAACGGGGGAGGAAATTGATCGAACTCCAGCTGGATATCGTCGACTTTATATTTTTATCCACCTATTTTTCTTTTGACGCGTTCCCTTTCTTTGCGCGATTAGCGAATTGCACGGGCTGGCGTGGTATAGTCGATGGTTATCGATAGTTTTTAGTCAGTTTCCAACGATCTGTGAAAATGGACGTTGCACCTGTCTTTGAGTCAGCTTTTCCGTTCGTCGTCTCTCAAAATTTCATTCGATCGTTCGAAACTTTTAAACGGTGAAAATATTTGCACGGAGAATTAACAGACAGCGTTGGACAAATTTTGAAATAAATCTGAAATTCCATCAATTTATCATTTTTATTTGGAAAAGTAGCTTCATCTTATTCGGTCTGAACCAAATAAATCATTCGCAACTGATCTTCCGTTTTTTTTTTTTTTGAGTTGATTCATTAAAGTTAAATAACAAAAGATCTCAGCAAAAGGTGAGGTTTGCAGGACGGAGTCAGAAATTATTTATCGTAGAAATATAAAATGAAATGAAATACTATTTTATTCGACAGCCGAATGATCAAAAATTTCGAGAAAAATCATTTGTCGATGTAGGATTGTATCGAGAATAACCATTTTTTTTTCAAATGTTATACATATTTTATTCAAAAAAAACTTAATTCGCTGAATAAACTTCTTCCATTGCCATTGGATCAGAAAAGGCCATTTTGCCACGGGCAAGTCGAGTCTTGGAAGAACGCTCGATCGACTCTGCTTCTTCGCTCGTCGTTGCCTTTATTTTCGAGCATCCTTCGCTTTTACGACGATTATTCTATTCAAAAGTGATTCCACTTTGGGGATGAGTGATTTACTTCCTGTCAACGAAAGAAGGAGAAAGAGAGAGAGAGAGAGAGAGAGAGAGGGCTTAAAATTGGGGGGAGTATTTTTCGAAACTTATCAAGTTGTTTTGTACAATGGCAAGCGAATTAAAAAAGAAATTCTTACGAAATAGACTCGTATCTTACTATTAAATTACAATTAAATTATTAAATATAAAAGTTAAATCGAAAATAACTATTGATCGCCAGAAATCAAAATAGGCACCTTTTGATCTTCTCTATAAAATGCATTGAGCGTTGATCAATGTGAAACTTAATCGTTGCGAGTGTCGAATTGAACGACTGAAAAGTCCCTTGTAATTCGTCGCATGATAATTAATCGTTACAGCGATTGACGAATATACGATCGTCCTTCATCAATTGTTTTCGAGTTTCCGGTTGAACAGCCAGGACGCAACGGCACGGGGGACGTCGCGCTTCTTCTTGTTCCGTCTTGCACGGTTTTTAACGCGACCGGCTTTTAATAGCACTTAACCCTTGTTAACGCGCCAGTGCCTTCGAGTTTATCGACATGCTCCTTTGTCGCGCGAACACGTTAACATATTCCATCGGCAGCGGCCACGTCTCCCGCGTGACGATACGCGTTTACCAGTCATCCATTAACGTCGATGATTAATCGGTAACGATTGATCGATGTCTCGTTTGCCGGCCGTCCAACGATCGAACCGCGGGCGTATCCTTTTGTTAAGAAAATGTTCGACGTTTAATTACCTGATCGATCGAGCCATAGTCGCGCCAGACAGTGTCCAGTGAAAGATGCAGAACTTTGCGACTATGAAACTGATTTTTTTCTGTTTTTCCTGACGAAAAATCTTTCAAAACGCGTGTTAAAACTGCCTTTAAATGATTTTTCTTTCTTTTCTTTTTCTGGCGAGATCGACAAGTTGTTTCGTAGTAGTTATTGCAGAACATAATTGTATCGTAATTCCAGAATATTTTTTGACTAAACAACGATAGATATGTTCATTTCTTGCATTAATATTTAGATATTGATTTAGATATTGATATTTAACACATAGAACGTGTATTCAAATTGTTTTGGCTGATATTGTAAGATAAACTCGTGTGCATCGCGAGTAATTTTTAATTCACGTACAAACATTGTGAAATTTCTAATAATCTTGAAGAAAGATTAAGAAACATCTCTGACACTCGCAATTCAATCGCTGGTCATCACAACTATAACTAAAATTATTGCAAGAATGTCTATAATATCAAAAGATCTTAATATTTCTCCTCGACACAATCAAAGTTATATATTGTTAAAACGAGAACAACAACTGATATATAATTTAACACGAATAATAATAAATGAAGTAATAAATATTTTGTACGTATACATGTACTTTAAAAATTATTGCAAGAACGTCTATAATATCAAAAGACTTAATATTTCTTCTCGACAAAATCTAAGTTACATGTTGGTACTAATACTAATACGAACAGCAACTGACATATAATTTAACATAACAAACGAACCAATGAACAACAATGTTGTCTGTATATACATGTACTTCAAAAAGAATCTGATCACGCCGAGGCCTTTTTTGCACGCGACGGTACAAATCTCCGCTCTCACCCTATCCCTTTAATCTTCTTACCCTCCGCCGGTAATCGAACACGAATAAAAGAACGAGTTTTTCGCTCGCTCGACTTCGCTCCACGAGCCGAGCAATTAAAATCGGCCGTTTGCGTATTCCGTTCGCGCGCGTTTTGGCGTCTGCTCGCGAAAGAAACGATTTCCGTAGTCGTTCGTGCACGCGGGAATCCTCTCGCCCGGCGTCAGGATTCCGCGCAGAAATACGCGTCAACGATGAAAATCGTCCGAATACTTTTTTTTATCACTGAAAGTGATTTTAGGGATAACCCAGAAAATCGGGCCTCTTCAGGTGTAACGCTGATGCAACGAAAATTAGCGATTGGTTGATTTGGGTCACGTGATTCGCGAGGGGGCGTGGTGTAGACCTCGAGTAGGAGTGGCGTTGTAATTTGTTTTCTATCGAATCAAATGTCTGCGTATCAATAAAATTTTATGGCAAAAAGGTCGTCTTCATAGTCGAATCGTAATGGGGTACAAGTCGTGCAGTTTTTCCTTTTTTTCTGTTCGTAAAGATACGACGTCGAACGAAGCGTCTGTGACCCCCCCTCGAGGGAGAAGGGGAGAAGAGATCGAGGGACGAACGAAGCCAGGCATTGACATTGACTTTCCCTCGGAGGGACAGGGGGAAGGTGTAGGAGGTGAGAACCAGCAAGCCACGAGGTCGCGGAGAAAGGTGGAAAAAGGGGAAATACGCTGGCAGGTGGCGAGGAAGGGACGCTAGACGGAAATGGGGATGGTGGGAGGGCGTAATGCGAGGCGGCCCAATTGCCTGGAAGAAAATTATGAGCGTCCATCGTATACCTTGGTCGTGGGCTAGGTAATTTCATCGGGAGAACTGCCGCGACACCGCTTTGATAATAAGGGGACAACGAACCGGGATTACGGCGTGTTCATTGTGTTCTTGCTGTGGCCGTGGTAACAGATTTCTTGGGGGAACAGGTTGGCGAACCTTTGTTAAACGGGTTGAAGGTTTTCAGGTGCGCGCGACGCGTAGGAAAAGTGAAAATGATGAATGGAGATTAGTTACCCGAGTGTCGTGTGGTTTAGCTCGATGCCGCTCTGCTTCATTGTTATTAATATTCCTTGTTAGTAATCTTCGTTCCTTTCGTGGCATTTTACACCCGAGTTTAAGGTAGGAGGTAGAACATCGTTTGTATGAATTCCATTTGTCGATCAAATTTTAGTTAATACTCTCTTGAACTTTTGAATCTGAATTCCTCTTGAGTGAACGAAAAGTCATTGGGGCAGAGTCAGTGGGATCTCTCATCGCGTGAATTTGTCTCCCGACGATTTCATGTATATGATACAAATGGAAACTAAAAATTGATTGACATTAGGCTGATAACGTATCCTTAAAGGAACGAATGCATCGGACGTTTTCACAGATAAATTTTATAAATTGCCGACTATTTTGTAACCCCGTTCGATATAAAATTGTAAAGTTGCAAAAAAGAGATTTACAACCTATAAATTTCCACTTGTCAGATTGCCGATATATACCAGAGTCCCGATTATTGGAACATCGATTAACGGAAAATTTCGGGGTAATCCCCCATAAAAAAAGATTGAGAACGGAGAATAGAAATTGTCGCGGAAATTGTTAAATTTTTATTAAAGGAAACCTGCAAAATAATTCTTATCTATTCGCGTGACGATGAGAAAAAGTTACTCGATCGCGATTAATTCGGACGATCAAAATGTCACACCGCTCTCTCGAGTTACAATATTCTATCCACGTATTGAAATGTTCGAAATTCCGTTTCTCTCGACTGAAATTGTATTTGGCGAGCTTTTAGGAAGTAATGAATTTCATATTTTTAATTGACCGAAGAAAGAGTGCGAGGAAATAGGACATGTGCCATTAATTGGTCAATTACCGTGTAGGAGAGACAAAACAAGAAAAATTCCACGATATTCCTTCGGGTCTGCTCCGCCGACAAATTCTCACCAAATTTCCTTTCCATTCGATTATAACGAATGGCTCCCCAGAGAACGCTGTACGGCTCGACAACCACGAGAAAATTCGCGAGAAACAGCATAACGGTTTAATTTTGGCAATTTCGCGGATACTCGACGATCCATGCCGCTGCGAAGTCGATCTCCGCGCGCGTCTCCAACGTTCGTATCGTTTACCGTTCGTTATATCGAGCGTGAAGAGACGAGAGACGCGATAAGCCACGGATCGAAGTTTTGAGAATCAGTTTCCGAGCTCGATCGGTGGCGTGATCTAAATGCAGAGCAGGAAAGAAATTTCCTGTGCGAGGATTTTACACTCGGAACTTCGAACTGTAAAACAGTTTGTTTGAACCAGTAACGATGGTCGATGTTGACGTTTGCCGATTTCGCATGGAAGCGCGTCCAACTCCGCTGGAATTTTGGACATCTCGATTTTACAAGCGGCGAAATTTTTAATACTTTTCGAAACTCATTTTAGCGTGGATTTGATAAAATATTTATATCCGCAGAAGTGTCTGGATTGAAGCAAGAATCATATCGCAATTTCAACGATATTAACGCAGTAACGAGCTTTGTTTTTGTTGCGACGGAGAGGAAAAATCAGATCGAAGATAATTGAAGAGACCGCAACAGAATTGACACTCTGCGTGAATGAAGGATGAAAGATGTCGTCGTAATTTCGCATATAGATAAGTTTGCGATTTGACAACTTTATATTTTTGATCCTTATATTGGTATAATCGTATCTTAATCATATCACTATTATTTATTTTATAGATTGGATGTAATTTATTCATGTTTTATAGATTAGGTGTAATATACAAAGTTGTTGCAATAAGAATGACTTGAAAAATTTGTTATTAACAAAAGATTATTCAGTATAGAGAGAGAGAGAGCTATAATATGGCAGTAATAATTTTTTTGTTGCTGGTGGGGTTTTGGAGATTTTAGAATCATCACCATCTTTCTAAATGTAATTATAACATCTTTTAATTAATCAATCGATGCAGCTTGATATTCTCTACAAAAAAAAAAGAGTATTAAAACTATACGTTAGTATTTTTGCAAAACTTATCGTGCGAAAGACGAGGAAAAGAATGGTATTATTGTGTTTGTATTGTTCTTGTCTATCATGCAATAGATTTTACAATATTCTTTAATATTTTTTATTATTTATAGAATGTCGAATTTCATCGACTAACGGACCAAAGGAATATATAATTCCATTTAAAGAAATAGAGGTGAAATCTCCAAAACCTCTCCAGCTATAAAAAAAATTACTGTTATCGTATTACAATACCCCTTCTTCCTACTGAGCTTAACTTTTGTTAATAAATTTTGTTATCTTCACATCTCCCAAAACAATGCGGCGATATTCAAATGCTGACTTTCGTTAGCCTACCCTGCACGTATAAAAGTTTCTCCATGGCGAGTGCACGAATACTTTTCCGGGCCATTGCGCACGAATATATAATTTCCAAGTTACGCAATGTTCCCGCTGCGTTATCAATCTCTCGCCACACAGTGTATCCAGTCTCAATGACACGTTTCTCGTTCTCAAACACCCGCGTAACAAATCGAGGCGAATCGGGGCGCCGAATGAGTCGCGTCTTGATTGCTCGCACGTCGAGTTTTCGAGAGTATCATTCGGTTTTAAGACCCGCTCGTCTATCATCGGAGAATGATATAGGCTCAACCTGTGTCGCGGACACCTGCAAGCAGGTATGCCCCGAGTATGTATCGATAATTCATCGCGCGCCGTGAGATACTCGTTCAAGATGAATTTCGTGTTACGCGACCGATAATCCATCATTCGAACGGAATTCGATAAGCCGCCTATCGTCCAACCAGGTGATAAAGTTTGCCCTACAGCGCGAGTAATCTGTCTGCGAATGATCGTGCTCGCAAAAAAAAAGAGAGAGAGAGAAGAAAAAAATGGACGAAATTGGAAATGTAGTTGGAGAAGAATGAAATCTACGCTCGTGAAATGTTAACGAATCAATTTTGTTTGCCTTCTCGAAACAAACTTTTAGACGTAGCGACGCACGTGTTTCGTCTGTGCGATTTTTATGAGTACTAATGGATTTTTAAAAAATTTCAAAAATTTGGGCACAATTTTTTTTTTCCTTGATCCGTCGGATTAAAAAGTTTCATCGGGACAGTTATGACTAATTTTTTCAAACTCGAGCGTGTTATATTTCGTTGTTGAAAGAGAAATTCATTTCGAGGGGACTTGGTATATTTCAATTTACGTTGGAGAGATACGGAGCAATGAACAATGTGTTGGAAAAAACGTTACTGTATAATCAAAAATGAGGTATTGGGAGAAAAGTTGAAATCACTTAAATATTCGAAAGAGCAACTGTTTGAAATAGGCACGAGGACGAAATATTCACCGCAACAAGTGATTTCGTGTTATGTTATCTCGGCTTAGTTTCGAAAAAACGAAAACCATTTTTGTGCGGATAATACAGCTTATTGGAATAAATTAATACTATAAATTTATATTAAAAAGAAAAAACACGGCTTAGCCCGCGAATTTTCGAATAGAGCTAAAGCACCGTTTAAATCTTGCTAGGTTGAAACAAATCGCGTGAAAAGTCAATTGAATTTTTTCCAAATTGCGTTATTCGAAATCCTCTTGAACAAGATTCGTATATAACATTTGACGCGATATTTCATATCTGTCAATTTCGTAACGGATTACGATAACTAAAGTTTATAAATAGACTGCAAAAAATTTTTAGGTACGAAAATACAAAAAAAAAAAAAAAAAAAAAAAAAAATGAAAAGATGTGAAATATCTAAACATCATTATACGATGTTTAATTTGCGAAATAAACCTCTGTTTCGATAAAATTTCTTTAGCCGTGTCTATAGAGATATAAATTCGCACGTAGTCACGAAATAAGCAGTTAGTGAATTTAATCCATTATGATTGTCACTGCGGTTAATGTCTCATCGGAAGAAACGAAGCGTTTCAAAAGTATTTATTCGCGCGTGTTGTTCGTTTCCGAATTAAATTCCTTTGTGTTCGCGAGAGCTTTGCTTTGCCGGAACCGGGCCCCCCGACGGGGGTTGTGGCGTAAAGCCAACCCCCCTGAACACCGGGTTGTGGCGTAGAACCAACTCTCCTTAGCACATTCGTGTCGTGAGGACAACTCTCCCTAACGCGTGCGAGACGCCTTCGCCTTTGTTCCCACCTTGCGCTCGCAACTGCCCAAGGGAAGGGGAAGGTTACCTCTGTGCGTTCCTCGACCCGGGATTTTAGAATCGGTTCAAGTTCCGAGTAATTAGGTTGATCTTTGCGACATTAAAGCTACTAACGAGGGCATAATCCCTCCCACATCTCAGCGTGCGATTAAAACATGCAGTCCACACATCAACATACAGTCCACACATCAACATACAGTCCACACATCAACAGACAGTCCACACATCAACATACAGTTCACACATCAACAGACAGTCCACACATCAACATACAGTCCACACATCAACATACAGTCCACGCATCAACGTACAGTCCACACATCAACGTACAGTCCACACATCAACAGACAGTCCACACATCAACATACAGTCCACACATCAACTAAGACCTCGCCACGCTACTCACGTGCGCTAACAGTCTGCCTAGTTTTTTTTGCCAGAATTAACCGCGCTCCAGTATATTTTCTACATTGAAGCTGTACGTCGTACATGTGCAAGCGTACATCAAACTCGTCGTGCATGTCGCGTACGTGATGTGCAAGGCAGGCAAAGAGTTGAATCGAGCCGAGATTTATGTTCAGCTGCGATGGGTTTCGTTTCGCGCGCAGGATTTCAGTTGACTAGACTCGCTGGCGAATAATCGGAACACAGATGTATATCGAGCGATTCGATGCAAAGAGAAAGAAACAGAGAAACAATCAGTTTATTCAAATAATTATATTTCACTGGATCTCATTAGCACTTAGGTTGCGCGACCTTCCGGCGCGTTATCGTTCGTGGAATTACACCGAAGGAAGTGTTATTTACTTTCACGCTAGCGAGCAAATGATCCGTCCCTTCTACGTACGTATTATTCTTCGAGGTTCTTCGTCGAATAGCATACTCGAACGAAAGAGGATTCCTCCTTTTCGAAGTATAAATAACGATTGATATCGTTATTCCACGGTTTCAACGAAGAGCAAGGTACGAACGAAAGAGGCGATATCAACGTATTTTTGTGTGTCCTGCGCTGCTGGCAGGATCAATATGTATTATGTGTATGCAAAAGTTCTGTCGGTTTCTGCATCAAGTTAAATAAATTACGACCACCGAGTTGAATAATACATTTGTTTGTCTTCCGCTATCATTACGGGCTTTTGAAAAATATTACAAAATTTATCTGTAAACTATCCAAAAAATACACGCGATAACATTTGTATCTTTAATGCCAAATTTTTTCATGGAAGGTACGCGCATATTTACGGTATTTCAATAAAAAAACTATATTGGAATTTTTGGAAAAATCTGTTCGTCGTGTTTTTCTCAATCTCCACTTATTGTTGGTGATAGGTTCTTTCGTTTCCCAGAACAGATGGTTCGAATCCAGTTGGTTAATGTACAAAACTACTTGCGACGTACTTGACGCCGAGGACGATGGGAACGAAATCCGTTTGAATTTTCTAGCTGGCCTGCATATTATTGAGAAATTTTTACATAAATAAGCATGCATGGA
>KQ435706.1:2979393-2991234 GCA_001276565.1 Melipona quadrifasciata
TACGCTTCTATGTGGAAAGATAGAGCTTTCCACGTGTTCGGCCAGGATGCAAACACGGATCTGAGAGCAATGACATACACTCATGGTATCGCATGAAATATTCCAGTGGCCCGGCTACGTGATATTCGCAGACGCACGGAATATTCCTTTGTATCTTTGTCTACAGGTGACACGGCTAAAGTGCACTTTCCTCCGAGCGACGAATGAAAAATGAGAGGACCAGCGGACGGGATAACGGAGAAGAAACAGCTAGAGACGCGAGTCGCGGATACAAGTTTTTTCTGGAAAGAAAGAAAAGAATTAATGAGGCTGGGTCGAATGGTTGATTCTCATTTAAAAGAGAAGAAAAAGAAGAAGGGAAGGTAAGGAAAGAAAGAAAAAAAGGAAAATAGATGGAATGGCTGGCACAAACACAAAAAGAGGAGCATTTCGCGAACGAAAGTTTCTCTTCCAACTGGGCAAGTACATCCTCACGGTCCAAAGTCACGTGAATCGTTCGACGGCCTTTTCTCCCTTTCTCTTTCTGTTCTTTTTCAGCCCTCTGCTAGTAAAGAGGAACGACAAGCGTTGTTCGACGCTAACTTTGTGATCTAAATTTTCTTCCCGAACATCCGCGCGAAAGGATAAAATCGATGAAAGTAAAACAAATGCCCTTCGTCCGCGAACTTCGCTCGAGACACTTTCACGACGTTGCTAGTTTCTCGGAAGGGATTTATTTTCGTTTTCTTTCGCTCTGTGCATTGTTTTGCATATTGAATTTCCCGCGCTATCGCACGCCAGCCAAGTGTATTTATGATCGTTACGATCGTTTCGGAGCAACCGAACTCAATCATCGTTAATATAATATTGACTTGACTTCAATGAAATGAAAGAATCAATAACGAAATTAATTTTATTGCGCTTAATTTTTCCGAAAGTAAGTTCAATAACTGTTTGAATTGAAAATAGAAGCGTAACAGCGTCGGCAACGGAGGTTGGGTGGTAACTAGTATTATAATAGTGTCCGGGAAATTACACTCTCGAATGTAATGGCGCGCCGGTATAGAAACATTTACAATTACCGCAGTCAGAACTACAATTTCATTTTACAGAACTTTGCTTCCTTTTGCGTTACGTTGCGCGAACTGAGTAAAGAAAAGAGGCATTTTTTGTACAGCAACGTGAATCGTTAATACGGGTCATTGTACTTTTTACTAAAAAAAAAGAAAAGAAAAAAAAAACATGAAAATATTATTTATCCGAATGATATATATTCTTCGTCACATTTCACCAAGTTTCAGATGTGCGCGCTGCGCAGGCGCGGCTTCGAACGCTCCAATGAGAGCGCGCGGCGCGAACGCGTCAGCCAATGGGAGCAGCGGGCAGTAAGCGAACAACTACACGGCGCACGAGTCGAGCGCCGAGTAGCGCGATGCTCGCAGTACCGCGGCAACCTTCGAGCTAAAAGCATCGTGTTGGATGCTGTCAGTGACCCGTGCGTGAGCCGTGTCGTGAAACGTGAGAAGCTCTCCTTTCCTTTTTCGTTCTCGTGGGCTGTACGCGCGACCAAATTCGTGCGCGTGCCGTGTCTGTGCGTCCGCATCTCTCTCCGCGTATATATATATATATCTCTTTCTCTCTCCCGCTTTCGTTTCGCCGCACGGCCGAAAACTCGCGTGAATTCGCGGTGGAAACGCTCCGACGACGGTTTGAGAAGCGATCTCGCGCCATTACGTGCCCCTCTCCCCCGTGCCACGTTCGTCCGTTTTTTTTTCACCAACGAAAACAATCCCTCTCACGGGTAGCAATCGTTACGACGTTCGACCACGAGTTTTTTTCCCCCTCCCGTGATGCCTGTGTGTGATATGTGAGTTGTGTTTCTCGCCACGTCCTACGCCACTGACACTCTTCGTCCTTCTCGGAGGGAAGGAGCAGCGACGAGCCGAGCAAACGTCAAGCATCGCGAGTAAGGTGAGAATTTACATGACGAATGGTTTTGGTTCTACCATTTGAAAGTTACTGGAGTACGAGTGCGTTTGGAACTTTATGGAAAAGTGGTACGGGAGTAAATAAGACGGAAGTAAGGAATACCGAAATTGTGTCAAAAATTTTCAATACGCGTGTAGTGTATTTTTAGCAAAATTTTCTTGTAAATTAGAGATTCCCCTTAACCTCTTGCGCTGGAATGACGTGCTACGCGCGTCGAGAATATTTGGACCATAATTGCAATATTTTCCCAGCTTTAAGTATATTGAAGTATAACCCAGGCAAAACAAGTAATAAATCTATTACTTCTTAGTAATTTCTATCGAGTGACATAATCGAATGAATTCAAAAAGAATACGAGTTGTTGTGTACGGTTTGGTCACTCGTTATGGTCCGTGAACCAGTTACCAATGCAAGAGGTTAAGTAAAATTTCACTCCATTAGATTCTTTCTTCACATATAGTACAACATTCTTCCAATCCAATCGAAAATTAATCAAACTTGATTTTTTGAAGCATTCAATGCAATATTCTGGTCTTTAACTAACACAAATCCTTGCTTAAATTCTACTTCCTTAATTCTTTCCATCTCGACTCGAAATACGTATATATATTACACGGGTTGTTAACATCCGAATCCTGTTTGACTCGGTTATTTTCAAGAATTGTCGAAGAATGAGGTGGCTATTATTGAACTTATGCGCGATATTATCGTGTGTTTCCCGTTTGACAGTATCCTTGGAAATTTGGTTGTTTAGATTAGCTGATGCGTACTTCTTTGTGCAATATCTAACATACAATAAACACAGGAAGAATTTAAATACGCGTAATATGTAGAGACTACGTGATCGCAAACGTAGAAGTTGATATGCTTGTGATTCTTTCAATCCTCTCGTAACCACAAACAGCAAATCCTGCTGTATCAAACAGGAGCTTTACGCAATGCACATTAGGTTGTTGCATACGGAAACCACAGGAAAGTGTATTCGTTTTCTGTACAGGGAAGAAGTTTTAAAAACTCAATACGTCGCTACTCAATCCAGGCTTGTTCTTCTTGTTTGGTTTTCTAATCAAACATACGTTACGTTCGATGCTTTAGACATTTCGTTAGAAATTTCACTCGAATTTTTTGGTCGGGAATTTTATATCTTTGAGACTAAGAAACTTTCTCTTTGTTTTCTCTTTTTAAGAATTTCTAAGGACAAAGGAAAATTAATGAAAGATTATTCAGAATTTAGTGAATCGAAAGTAGTTTAGTATTATTACGCGTTAATTCGAAAGTTTAAATTGCGATACATTTAAGTTTTTTAACCTCGAAGGTTACATTCTGCTGGATATAGCACTTCGAAGAAAGAATCTGATCTGTGCGAAATTTCTGTTCGTCACTCTGTCGCGTAAGAGTAAAAAAAAGACAAACCACAATTCTAAAAGGAGAAATAACACCAGTAATGAATACCATTAGACGAAATACGAGCGAATACCGGAAATGCACGGGTGTGCGTGGTGTTCTGCGGTAGATTTGTGGATTTGTTACCGGAGGTTTGTAACCTGAAACAATTACGCCCCAATTGGGCCGTCCTACGTGCATGCCTCTGTCAATAGACTCTATAGTTAGACAATTTACCGCATTATCGTCGCGTATGAGGCAGTGTTCTCTCAACTCGAAGGCCAACAAAAGCGGGCAACCCTAGAAAAACCGTTAACGACCCGATACCACCACTTGCAATTTTCGAGATATTTTTTTTTTTCGCGTAATTGCACGGTGGCCCAACTTGCGGATCAACATCCTCTTTTTTTCCGCCTTTCTCGTTCCGGAGAGTTCGGAGCGTAAAATTTGGTTTCCGCAATAATTTTCATAGCCGCTCGAGGTGTAATTGCCCCAGTTTTTCGCCCTTTCAATACGAATTCGAGTACACGAGAATGTCGCGAAAACGTTTTCCTCGATTGTCCGTTGAGGAACGGTTCGTACGATGATTATCGAGCTTTCCACAGCGAAAAAAAAGGAGCACGAGTGGTTCGAAGAACGTACGTGCCTGTGTAGGATATAGGGTTTAACGGGCAAACTTTGTCGCCAAAGTTGTTCGCCAAAGTATTCATGAACACTTGTAGAAACATCCTACGAACATAATATCGCGTGTGTTGTAAGAAACATTTTGAAACTTCATTAGCAATGCGCGAGGACTCGGTCTCCTCGTGATTATATCGGTAAAGTTGGAACAAAAATTCGAAAGTACAAGCTATTTGGGGTCGTGAAAGTACTTGAAAATTTGCACAACATCGCAATATTAATATTCATTTTTAGCACTCGTTGTATTATATGTTTAAGATGGCTATTCAAATTTAGCTTCAAATTTTACCAATATAACGACAGTCAGTCAAGTCTCGTTACTACGGTACTGATAAAATTTGGTTTTCGAGTTGCTTTGTATCAACGACAAAAGTTTCGTTCATGTTCCGCGAGAATAATGAAAAATTTCCTCAAAAAATATTACACGTTATTGCGTGCGTTATTTGAGACTGTTCGTCAATTGGCTGTAACAGAGGTACAACTTGTAATTATTTGTTGCGAGAGAAGGATAAATTTACTTTTCAATAGAATCACTTCATCTGAAAATCGTGATCGTGAAACTGGCGGCAATGAAGTTTGTTATTTTTATTATACGAGCCTATGAAGCTCGTTTGAGTCGTGCTTCTTGCATCAGTTTCACGCGTATACTGATACTAATACTCACAATTGATTATTAAATTTTAAAACATCTTATAATTACGCTACGTGGAATCGAACGTGACAGAGAGGTAGAGCAATTTGGTGGGTGGAAAGCGAAGTAATCGAGAGGAGAGCTCGGAGTCGAGTTTCAATGAATTTCCGCGAGTGTCAGGTTAATGCTCGTGAACAGCGATTGATCATTTTGCTCGTTGATACAACGATATTAGCGACACGATGTGCTTATAACTTTAATATGCATTCACCAATCAAACCATCTATCTCGATATTTTTCACGAGGTGTGTAACAGGCGTTCGATTTCATGTTAACATGCTTATTAATCGATTCTCAATCAATTATTTCCCTGCTGAAAATTATATATTCGCCGGAGTGTAACGCTCCATTGCGGCTCTCATTACCATTTCCCCATTTAATTATCGAGAATGTATTAATTAATAGTTATCATCGTTAATTCTTCCACCCACCAGTCCATCCACGATTATTCGCGTTCGTTCACGCTTCGACGTGTCTTTTCATTTCACCGACGTACGATATCACGTCCATATTGTTATGGACAATTGCGTACAATCATCGCCGAGCGACTGACTGCAAACTTTGCAAAGATTCGAAAAATTCAATTCGGGGGAGAGAAAAAGTTGTTGAGATCGTAATAATCAGCGAGTCATTTACTGGTATCACATTTGCCGTTGTACACTTTTAATTTAATTATTAATTTATTGACTTGATTAATTCACACACTTAATTTTACTGACTTTATCAATTAAATTTACTGACTTGATTAATTCACTCACTTAATTTTACTCACTTGACAATTGAGTTAGATCAATGAATTAGAATTTTCGATTCTAATATAGTCGACTGAAGAGAAAGAACAAAATTTGAAAATTAAGTACAAAATCACTAACATGCACGATACAGTTTCATATCACTTCTATATACATATATATAGGAGTGGTGTGTATGTGTGCGTGTGTGTATTATATATATATATATCTGTATCGTGTATGTTATATATATGTGTGTATATATATATATATATCACTTTCGATTATTGTGCATCTTGATTAACTTTAACGTTCGTGTTGTTACTGATTTTATAATTCAATTTAATCAATAAAATCAATATCTGTAGACAAGAAAAAAAATTGATTTTACTGACAACGAGTGCAAGAACGCTCGCACAAAAATTAATGGTCAAACGTTTCGCGCTGAATTTTTCCTGGTAAACGGAGAAAGAAAGTTCATGCAGCATCGTCGCTATTAAATTTACCCTCCAGCTACGGCGAAGGGCAAAAATCAAAGTGCGAATCAATGTTCCGTGGCAACATCTCGCGTAACCGCTTACAACCATCATCAAGTCCACAAAATGTCTCTCCTTCCGATTCGCGGATCGAGAGTTCCCTCGAAAGTGCACGGGGAAGAAATGTTTCAATCGGCCTCCCCCGAATTCTTCGCGAGAGTCGAAAAAAGGGAACGATGCTCGCCGCTGTGCAGCACCGCTTTAAATAATGTTTGAGCAAAAAGGCCGGGAAAGTTTTTCGGTTAGACTTACCGCTCGAAGCAGGATTTACAACGAGGGGCTGTGGTAGGGGTGAGGAGGGGTGGGGAATAACCAACCTCGTCCTCTGACCCGTCTGCCGTGCAGTCGAGGCAATAATAAAGTGAGACGTCGACGAGGGCGCGAGAGGAGCGGGCCAGGGGCCACGAGGGGGTGGGTCGCCACCCCCTGTCTCTCTCTCTCTTTCTCTCTCTCACTCGTTCTCGCGCGTACTCTGGATATTCAATTTCAATCGGATTCCAGGAGAGAGCTTCATCCCTCGAATCCGTTACAAAAGTTCGATTCGCGACGCGGACCGACGAGCCGGACCGATCTCGACCGCTTCCACTTTCGACGTGCGGGGGCGTGTTTTAAAAGTATACGGAAAGGGAGGGCGAAAACTTGGCCCTCCGTTTTCTTTCGACGAGTCGTTAACTTTCTTCGAGAGCATAACCCATCTTCGCTCTTGACCCTCTCCTCCCCTTCTTCTTTCCGTTCGTGTTTCATTCGGATCTCGCTGCCTCTTCGTCGCGGGACGAACATATACGTTCGGAGGTATTTGGAATTTATAGTGTAATACATGTAGAAATACGTAGAGTATTTGTTGCAACGTGCAGCGGACGAGAGAAATTTTCATTTTCAAATTCACGTTTAAATCCATGAAATTCGACGTAAACGTAGAAATCCGACGGCGAGCACGCGAATAAAAATTCGACCGAGGTTTTCGTAAAATGAGGGTTTTATTGAAAACGGGAGATAATTAATTGTAGAGATCAACTGTGTGTTTAATTTCGTTTATTCAAAATGTCCCTTATCAAATAAAAGTCAATGTTTGGCACGCGTTGGAACAGCAAATAATTTATATCGCCGACGTTGATGGCTTCGTTATGACACATGCATATATTTACATTACCTTTTCCGATCAATTTTGTATTAAAAAAAAATACATAAACCCGTTTTAACACAATTTGAATGGCAACATTAAAAAAAAAAAAAAAAAAAAAAAAAAAAAACACCAGCATCAGCATCACCAATAAGAGATAAAACAATCCCGTGAATGTATAGTTTTATCTAAAATCGATAGCGACAGTCCAACAATTTTTCGAATAACGATTCAAGCGATTCGGTTAATTCTCCACGGTACTTTTCGATCGATTTACGATTTCGTTTTTACCGTCGCGTTTTTCAAAGTGAGAAACGACGATACCGCATAAGTTGACGGGCTTGTGGAGCAGCGTGTTTCAACGAGCGGTACGAATGCACGTTCCCCCGATCGTTTTATGACCGACAGAGTGGTGCCAGAATTTTTCGTTTTATTCGCCGCGTTGGGGAAGCATCGTTGTCTCCCGGAAGTCCGCGCGCAACCAGACAGAGCCTCGCGCAACCATCGTTTAAATTTATGTAAAATTTCCTCCTGGCCAACAACAGGCAGAAAGAGAGAGAGAGAGAGAGAGCGAGAGAGCGAGAGAGAGAGAGAGAGGTGGCAGCTGCTTTTCATTATTTACGAGCCAACAAGTAATCGCGTTCACGACAACTTGTTGCTTACTAGAAAACTGCGAACTTGCCGGCTGCGGGATCGTGTCGGTTCGTTTGTTCGCCAAAGTAATCGCGCGGTATCGCGCACACACGCGAGATTTCCTCTTCGATTTGCGCGATTATCCGTGGGATTAGTTTTCGATTGCGCGGCAGAGAACGGTTCCCGCGATCGAAACTGACTGCTTTTTATTAGCGCGATATTCCGTTCCGCTCAGTTTATTCCCAGTGTCCGATTATTTGAGTATTTACATACGTACGCGGGGCGATGAAAAAATATCGGCATCTACCGCGTGTTGCGGCGATTCCAACTCCGTTATTAAGTTTGTAGGAGTTGCTGCAAAATCGATCTTTTCCCCCGTTTTTTTCAATTTCCATGGATTCAAAGGTGTACAATTGTCTGTAATTTGTTTGATCATCCTGTGCACATTGCGAGTACGAATGGCCAAACAGTGATTCTGCAAAAGTTAGAGCACTCTTTTTCTTTTTTTTCTTACAGAAATTTATGCTTTGAAGGTATGGGATTTTACAGGTGGTCGTGACGTACACAATTTTTACCCACCTTGTGCAGACATAACTGATGTCACTTGATATGAAGACCGTAATAAGTCGACTAGTTTCACATCATCCGGATCATATTTTGAATTGTCTCGAACGTTAAAAAAATTAAATTAAATTGTCGTCTAAGTAATTATTATGTAATAATTAGTACAAGTAATTATTACATATTGGTATTGATTATTATATAATAATTAATCCAAGTAATTATTACATGATAATTAGTATAAGTAATTATTACATATTAGTATTAATTATTGCACAATAATCAATCTGAATAATTATTATATATAAATTAGCATCTATCCGTTTATTCGCTTTGCGCGAAGCTTTACGAGCACCCCGTTTTAATCATCGTTCGCCAGACCGTATAAAAATCGGAGGATCAAACGTAAACTGCTTGCTCCCCCCCGCAGGGGTGGCCTTCATATCTCACACGTCACGAAAGACGTATCGCACGCGTTCGAACGTCTTCGTAAAGCCACCGCGCGTGTAACAGTTCCCGAATAAAAAGAAATCGTCGTAGCAATATTCTCCGCGCGCCATTTATCATCACCGGGATACCAAAATACAAGTTCCCCAGCATGGCGATTACGCGACGTTCGATGGCGCGCTCTGCCCCCCCCCCCCCCCCCCCCCCCCCCCCCCCCCCCCCCCCCCCCCCCCGCCCCCCGCGAGCGAACGAATCGCGACTCGCTCCGGATGAATTAGAGACGAACGTCGTTGATGATAAATTCGAGCTGCTTTCGTTGCTGGGATTTTTCCAGCGTTCCGTCGAACGTTCCTCCTCGATGTAAGTAGCGAGTCGAGGGCCGGAAATTGGGTCAACGGCGCCGAGAGACAAACGGGCGGAGACACGTAAGCGAAATCCGGCTCTCGCGTGCACGCTGGCTGCGAAGCTTTCCACCGTGGCGGAGGGTAATGAAACGCAAAATGAAATGTGACGAAAAAATACGAGCGAAAGGAAAGCGCGGCGATGGAGGAGGTGTTTTCGGCCTCCGTGGGTCGTGGGAATCTTCTCTGTCCGGTGACAGTAAACGACGTACGATTTTTGCTGAGATACAACGTCTTTGTACTTTGCACGGTCTGTTTCGTTTTCGCGCGAAAACGTTCCTGGATCTATGAATAATGCAAGGGAAACGAGCGCCTCTTCTGGCTGTCGAAAATAAGTCGCGGTCTCTCTAATTCTTTCGAGCTGGAAGAATTCCTCCCTCAATTTGCGAGATAACGTCTCATCTAAATGCAGTCTGAGTACAGTTTTTTTTTTCCGAGTAAACGACACAGAACTTTTTCGTATTAAAAAATAACTTTATCGAACCATTAATGTACTATCGATCCACTACTTTTTTCTGTCTTTCTGCCAGTTTTATAATTCCGCGCTTGAAACAGTCCTGGTCTTCTACGGTGAAATATTTGATATATATCGTCATCGGAATCAAAGAAAAATTGATGAAACGTCGGTTCCGGGGAACAGAATTGTGACAGATGGACGATTATTATCGGGATTGTTGAGAAATCTTTGGGGGGCAGTTGATCAATTGGATCTCCGAGAGATTTAATTGTTGGGGTACTAGTTTCCATCGTGAAACATATATATTAGGGAATTATGTTACAAATTGATCTCGGATTCTCGTGCAAATTCATTCATTTTTGGAACTGCGATCCAAGAGATGGATACCTCGGTGGAGAATTGTTTCACGTAGCGAATGCCACGGATACGCGCTTTGAATATTTGCTACATTCTTTCGCTTTAACGTTCTCTATAAATGGTCTAATTGCAAGAACACGAGAAACCCGTTATTTCAGTTGTCGCGAATAACTAGAATGTTTGCACGACTTCCCTGCGCGAATAAAAATTTTATATTTTATTCAGACGTTTGTTCAAACAATGAAACACACATCCCATTTTTGCCCATTTTTAATCTGAAAAATCGATGCCATCTTCGTTCAAACAATTTCTCAATTTCAGAAATCGACGACTTTTTGAGGAAACTGAAATAATGAAACTGGCTAGGAGAAGGCACGAAATGTGAATCACCGATTTTGATAAAATTTGTCATATTTTTTTTTAATCGGCAATCGTTGATGTTGGAAACTACTCTCAAAATTGGGGGTGCGAGGCATATTTTGTCAAACAACCAACGTGTCTCCGCATAAGTTGATGAAATTAGAATTTAATAGTGCATACCGTTTTGCAAGAAAACTTTTGTTTAAACAATACATTTAAAAATTATCGTATTTTTTATTCCAACTTTCTTCAAGTAAATTTTCTCGAATATTTGTTCATGAAAACGACAAATTACGGATAAAATGGAATCTTGACTTTTGCGCTATAAGAAAACTCATTATTCGAACTAATTGTAAATCAAAAAGCACGCTCAAGTTGTACTCTGAATATACGACGTTCCGTTGGAAGTTCCAATGGTCGTTTATTTAAACAAATGACATTTCCTGTCGCACGGAACTGCCACTTAGATCCATTTTTTCCTTTTTGCCGGAGCGAGAAATTTGTAATTCGTGCCCCGCGGAGGGAAAATTATTTTTAATCAGCGCGGTCGCGCAGCGATTATCGTTCGATTTATCAGAGGCGGGTTTAATTTGAACCCCCCGCTGGGAGAGCTCCATTATCATTTTTGTTCTCTCATTAGCGGGATAACTAGCGTTCAATGAATATTTTTAATAAGCCGGAATCCATTTTTGGATTTCAATAATCGTCAGCTTCGTGATCCCCTGTTTTTTAAGCGAGATTTTATCCAAACACGCGGCGGAGAATTTTTTTGTTTCTCGTTGTCGATGTCGAGTTTGAATCTTTTCGTGACTGAGGTGAATCGACACGTTTGATAGTGATTTTTTAAGGAAAAATAATACGATTGGAATTGGACATTGTGAGACTATTGCGTCGTAATTTTTCCGCCGCGTCTTCAAATTTATTATGCAATCCCACTGTATCGCGGTATACGTATAAATTTAATGGGATTATGTATATGTATTATTTCAAGAAGTATGACCGTCCTATTACCTTTCCTCTTTTCTCGTATTTTAAGAAAATACCGAGGTAGTTCTTCAACTCTTAAAACGGTTACCATTGTCGTTCCCCTAACAATACACCGACAGTGATATAATGTCGCATTATCCACTCGTTTCATTTTTCATCGCATAATCTTCAATCATCGTAACGTGACTGGACTTTGACACTTGATATTTGATTATAAATTCATTGAAACATTTGTAATTTTTCTAAATTACTAGTAATAATAATAATAATATCGCGCGTTGTATTATTATGTTATGTTGTACCACTTTCAAAATAAATGCTCAAATTTATCTCATTTAAGTTTCGTCCTTAAAAAGGTTGATTACATTTATTTAGGGGGGGGGGGGAGAAAGGGAAAATTTCGCGCGTAAGAAACGAAAATTTAATTAGTCGATAAAAGAGAAGGTACTTGTACGAGTGTGTAAGAATGAAAACTTTCAGCGTGGCTTTGTGGGACTCGCGGTGTCTGGACCGAACGTGTTTCTCGCG
>KQ435706.1:2999639-3010840 GCA_001276565.1 Melipona quadrifasciata
TTCCTTTTTTTTTTTTTTTTTTTTTGAAAAGAAATGAAAGTTATATTTATGGTGTCACTGGCGTCTGTAAATATTTCAAAGCAATTAAAGTGAGACGAATATCATTAACGGTGAATTTTAAAAGTAACTGGATGATATTGTAAAATGAAAAGCACGTTTTCGTACTTTATTCGTAAGAAGTTAGATATTTTGTTCTGTCACGGGCAGGACACTGCGCAAGTTCTTTCTTGGGATTTGTTGGTAAAGACTACTTCTAAATGAATGGATCAACAAATGGAAATGGCTTCTTTAAATTCTTTAAATTCTTCAAATTCAACACCTCTTGTTACAGTCATTTTTATTAGAGACAAATGGAAGAAATTGTCTCTTTTGCGTGAGTTTTCGTCTGCAAATGAGATTCCCCACAAATTTACAACGTTTTCGCTACGATTTCTTTTTTCTAAGAAATGAAAAACAGATAATCATTGTTTTTGCAAATAGTCGTTATTACTCTTAGTTCGACTCGTTCGTTCGTTTCGTTTGACGTTGAAAGGAAGCGAATCTGTCGGTAGCCAATTACGATGCACGCTCACGCGCGATTCTGTTTTTGTGCGGTACAGGTTCTATGAAAAAAAAAAAAAAAAGAAAAACAAATTATACAAAAATATACACGCGAAATAAGCTATCTCTGGCAAAGAAAATATTTCGCTAATTCGCGAGTAAAAATGGGCCGCTTTATTTCGAACGAAGAGAATGAAATATGGGGAAAAACAAGCAACAGTCGGTAATTAAATTTCAAATAAACTCAATGCTAGGAAAACACGGGGAGTAATTAGAGCGCAGATCCAAGGGAAAGACAGTAAATGAAGTTTCGAATCCACACGGATGAAATTAAATGGGAATTTTTCAAAAGCGTCGGATCAAATTGAATTAACCGAAAAGGGAAAACCGTACAAGCTACGATACAATTGCGTTTTTACAAGAGATCGATCCATCTTCTTTTAAAACTATAATTTCTCCCTAAATGATCACTGTACGACGCCATTTATCCAACACCCGCGATAATCACGTCAAATTATACGAAAATTCTTCAATGATAGATTGAATAATAATTTCTCCTTAAATAATTCCATGATCGTCGCGCGATAATGATTTATCCATCACCCGGAATTTTTAAGTTGTGTTCTATTTGAAAATGTTCTTGCATCACAAGTTCCCGAGTTGAGAACGGACAAATAAAAGTTTCAGACGGAATAGAACTTGTTAAAAATGTGAAGATTTGTGTCTTCCTGTCGGAGGAGCAAGTAATTTGTTCGTCGATGTTAAAAAAACTTCTCGATACTTGCAGCAAATACCGACACTGGAAACGGATTTCAAATTAAACGTTCCAAAACAAGTTATTTCTACGGAAGTTTTAGCATAGAAATTCTAAAATATTCTGCGTCTAAAGTGTTCAAAAGTGTTTCTATAATGTAACACTTTTCCCTATAAAAATTCCACAAAAACAGGTGTTCTTTTGTAGGAACAAATATATTTTGTAGCAGACATTCCTTTTCAATTTCATAACAGGAATATTCTTTTTTAATTTTAACGTACAATTTTTAGCCTTCCCTTAAAATAACAATTTCTCTCTAAATAATTCCCTAAATAATATTTATTGCGATTTATTACTCTAACAAGTAATAATCATCGTCCAACACCGCCCGTAATAACCACGTTAAGTTATCAACGAAACTTTCCATATTTAACATATTTGACATAACGTTGAATAAATCTTCAAGTGAGACTGTTTCTTCCACTTATTCTGATCTTGCTGAGAAACTCACCGTGTGTAAAACAACCCGCTTGGCACGTTGTAAAATTCATCGGGATCGTTTCAATCGCGGTGCAATCCTCGTCCCGTTGAACAAGAAATTTCTCTTTCACTTGGGTTGATGGCCGCGATCCACGCGGGGGAGTGGTGGGGAGGGGGTGTGACTGTTTGCAGTCGGTCCATAAACAAGGGAAATATTTCAGATAGTAACGCGAGCCGCGGGAACAGGTGTCGCGGCTCCCTGACGGTCTATAAATTTTCCCGGCGCCTCGTAACTCCGCGCGGTTTCGCACTTTCGATTCGTGGCCACCGATCGGAGGGGTGGTTTTTGCTAGCGAGAGAGAGATAGATAGATAGATAGATAGATAGATACACGTATAAGGATAAAATATAAACGATATTTATTCAATGACAGTGTTAGCCATAAAATAATTGTTATATGTAGATTATTATATATAAACAATTGTTATATATAGATAATTAGGCAAGACAAAGATAACAATTATTATGTATAATTATATAAACAATTAAAGGGACGAAAGTATGTGTGGAAGGACGAATGGAAGTAATTTTAGGTAAGAAGTGGGAGAGAGAAAGCGATAGTTTTGCGTTTCGTCTCGGAGTCACTATAGCAGCGACTCCTTACCCCCCAGACGTACGCTTGTTATAACTAAACCACCTACTAGGCTGGTTCGCGCACCCATCCTAGCGGGGGGTCCCGCACACTCTGCTGCTCAACGTCGAAGATCGGTAGGACATCGACGCTAGGCGCGCAGCCACTTGCGGCTTGTGCTAGTCGAGTGTTCGAAACCCGTATTTGAGGAATCCTAGGCCGCTACACAATTATTATATATAGATAATTAGACAAGACAAAGAGCGCAAATTTACTCAAACAAACTCTTTTTTCACAACACAATCAGCTCATTTTAAACAAGTTTCTAGACGCTTTCTCGTGACTTTAATCGACTCTGTTTCGACCTTATAGAAAGAAAAAAAAAAGAAATTGAATAGTCACGTGTATGTGACGTGAGTCACCACTGGTTTAGGGGTAAGATGTCACAGGTCACGGAGAAAGAGAGACGCGGCGCGGCATTTCCATCGTCGCTCGAAAGAAGAATTCGCGAATCGTCGAGTCTCGCGCGTCTCTCCCTCGCGGGAAGTCGCTGCCGCCAAATTCCCCGTCATCCCCGTTCGTTAAAACCCGACTTTCTCCCGAAAGCGATCTCGAAATTCGAAACTGTGCACTTTGGAGTTTTGCGTTGTAACGCGGTTAACAATTTCCCGACCGCGATACTTCGTGGCGCGGTCGGGAAAAATTGCCGCGATCTTTCCGTAACGCGGCGGATATTACGGTATGAATTTTAGACCATGAAGAAAATGGAAGGTTGTCGCTTGCGTGGGAACTTCTCTCTTGTTAGATGTGATTCACACGTGTCTATGTATATTTGAGACACGCGCTTGTTGCTCAAATGTTTTAGGACACTTTTATTTTTAATACTCTTTACTCAGTCACGTACTGTCGTATATTTTATAGTACCACAGGGTAGGTTAATTCTTTCAAACAAATTGTTACATCTTAAATACAACTGATAACTAAAATAAATAAAGAAATAAATATGTAGATGTAGATAAATATAAATAAATATGAAGAAGATAGATGGAAATAAATATAAAGACGCCGAGCAATAAATTCCGATGGACATTTTATAATATAATACATCTGTGTATGTATAATCGCGAGATTGACAGTATAAACATCGAAATTAATCAAACCGACAACGTTCGCCGATAAACAACAAACGAATTGATTTCGTTGCATTAATTTGACAAAACGTTTTATTTTTAAACATTCCAAAAACACCTTGATAATTCCTCAAATATGCTTAATTTTGCCCAAATATCCCGATATTCACGTACTAGCGTACGCATGCTAGATTTATCCTGGCGACTCGTGTAAGATTACGCGCGTATCTCGCGATATATACGTACGTACGGTCGTCCACTACATTGTCCTAACTGCACTGCACCGTGTCTGACCACTGCCGTCCGTGACCACTCGCAAACCTTTGCCACGACCAGATCTCTCCTCGGTTCCCTCGAATCGCACGAGCAATTAAAAGAAACGTTTGAGGAAGAAGTTGGCAGAACTGGGTCGCTGTTCCCCTTGGGTAGAAAGGCACACCAGAAGGGAGAAAATAAATAGAAGGTGCCTGGCAGTCGTGTACACGGTTGGCGATAAACATCGGAAAGTAAAAAGGAGGAGGTGCGAGAAAGTAAAAAGGGGGCGGATCGAACTGGAAACCGAGGTGGCGAACAACGGCTACAAAACGTAATCGAAAATCCTTTGGGCGACGATTCGTCGTGCGACCAGCATTTCCAGCATATCGAGGGAGGATTTCTCTCTCTCTCTTTCTGTCTATTTCCCTCTGCCTTCTGCATTCCGCAGAACCTCGGACGAGAAAACCTTCCCAGGATATATCCTACGTATACAGACGAACGGGCACGTTCGATCGTTAACGGGCGACTAATGGAATGGAATTCGCATCCAGATCGTCGGTTCCATCTCTCGACCTTCGTCCCCACCTCCACAATGGGGGTTGCTCTTTTCTTCTTCTTCTTCTCTCTCTCTCTCTCTCTCTCGTTTTCTTTCGCCCAGGCGGTGCTACCCGAGAAATCGTAAAATCGGCACCCCGTTGTTTTCCTCCCTGCAATCCCTGGTCTGCTACACTTGATTCGATCTCCTTCTTTTCTTCTTCCTTCTTCGGCTTCGCTCTTTTCTTCGCTCGTTTCCTTCTCTGTCGGGTTTTAAGCCTCCGTGAACGAGCGCTCACTCGATTCTGATATTCTTCGACGCGGGCCGAGATTGTACGTCGAAGGTTCAAGTATCAGGGACAGGGAGGAGTATACTCCAAGTTGTTTTGCGAAAATTTTACTTGCGAAAGAGAAACTGATGGAACAAAAATATCGAAAATTTCTTTGTCAAATTTAAAGCCGAGCAGAGGTGCAGCTTTTATTCAACGACGTGCAAAATACATAAAATTGGCTATTACCTTATCGTTTGGTATTATTTTTTATTCCACGGCACGATAATTAAACATATATCGAAGTATCGACAGTCGCGTAGACTATTGCTGCGTCCCTCGAGATATTGTCGCGGTCAAATAGAAACCAGCTTTTGCATTAGCTTGGAATTTCGTTCGAGCAAATTCGAGGGACTCTCGTTGCCAGAAATACGCGATCCGCTTTCTCTCTATACAGGAATTAATAAAACATCCTCCCGATCCGTGGCCAACGTTTATTTAATCGGGATCGATGCGATGGAATGTTTTGCAATGTGCTTGATCGATAGCCGCGCTTGAAAGAAATAATTTCATTGCGGATGTGTCTATATATATCTTGTATGATATGGTATATATTATTGGTATATTATATTATGGTATATATTATTTGGTATATTGCATCTGGTATAAAACCATATATTTATATTATACCTGGTTTTATACCATCTGATATATATCTGGTATATATGGTATATATTATTGGTACATTATATTATGTTATATATATTATTTGGTATATTACATCTGGTATAAAACCAGGTATGATATATATATATATTATACCTGGTGTGAGTGGAAGAGGATTTCCATTCAGTGTATCGAAGTCACGGAAAATTGCTCGCGATCGGAGGAATATACGATTGTTGAAGAGGAGATAAGTAAATAAATGAGGCGAGTAAACGGAGGAGAACGCATGGTTCCTCAAAGAGGAAAGACATCCTGAAAGAACGAGAAGTAGAGGGACGTGCATAGATTAAGACGGACAGACGAATGAAAAAGACTGTAAGACAAGCAAACGAATAAATACATAGAAGACAGAATATTGGCCTAGAGTGTCTACGGATTCGAGATCCTAAACGAAGGTGCTGAAATCTCCCTCAGAGTGCGTCTAAATCGAGCGAGAAACAGAGTAAATAAATGCGCGGGCGAGTTAGAAACTCGCAAAGGAGAAACGGAAAAATATATACGAGCGCGGAACAAATAAATAGTCGGGGATAATAAAACGACGGACGGCGCGAGGGGCGAATATTTGGAGAGAAAATCTGACTGAAATGGTTCGATTAAAGTTTTCCAAGCTTCGGCTGGGCGAATGGGTACGTTCTTCTTCTCAAATCCTTATTAAACAAAACACCCGTTTCGTTTCTCCCGACCCTCCCTCCGAATCGATCCTCTTCAACCTAACCCCATCCTGCGTTTTCCACGGATTCCATTCAGAATCTCGTGCAGAAAAATCCAAAAAAAAAAAAAAAAAAGAAAAAAAGAATCGAACGAGCGACTTTCCACCCGCGAGCTTTATAATCCGCGTTGCGAAACGCGCTTGACGGCGCGGCGTGGCGCGGGTTTCTCGAGTGGTTGAACTCCGGCTCCGACGAAAAGGCTCATCGCATATTCACGCGTGGGTCTTTGGATCGAGGAAATCTTTGACGACGCGAGGAAACACGCTAGACGCACGGCGACGCGCAAGAGGTCGCGCAGAGGAGGAAGACACACGCGCACACACACACACACACACATACACAGTGCGGCGTGGGGAAGAGAAGAGAGAAGAGAGAGAGAGAGAACGCTTTAGACCGAAGAGTTTTCTCTTCTGCGGGCACTCCAAGAGCCGCTTCTAATTATTCTTCTCTCGAGACACCCGCAGCGCGTACGCTTGTTCTCGTTATTTCCTCTCTCTCGCTCTCTCTTTTCTTTTTTTATTTATAGCCGGAGAGCGACGGTTTGGAGCTAGCGCGAAGCGGAAAGACAGAGAGGCGAGAACGTGGAGCGAAGAGTCGAGCAGCCAGCTTGCGGAAAGAGACACGTGGAAAGAGAGAAAGAGAGAGAGAGAGAGAGAGAGACTCAGGGTGTGTGCCCGAGAGCGGAAGGGGCGTAGGTAAAGAGGAGAGGTATTTTTAGCATGAACCGAGAGAGAGAAGACTCGGGCTTCTCTCGTTTTGCTCCCGTTTTCTCTCTCCTTCCTCCGTGTACCAGCTGCGCTCGAATCGACGTTGCTGAAAAGCAACAGAATCGGGAAAAAATGATGCACTTAGCGGCGCGTTTCGCGACGCTGATATATCCGCGTGCCGCGCGCTCGTCTCCCCCGTTTAATTTTCCCCGGGTCGTCCATTTCCCTCTCCCCCCCTCCCCTTCTCCTAACCTAACAAACCCCACTTCGTCTTTTTTTTTGTTTTTCTCTCTCCTTTTCTTTTCTTTCTTCCGTTCTTTCAAATGCTTTTTTTTCTTCTCTTGCTTCGTGGGGGAAATTGATCATACTCGTTGATGGTCGGACTTTGATCGAGGAGCGTCTGACCAGTTGTCACGTGATTCCACTTGCAACTCGCGTTGCAGCTGTTTTCTCGTTTTGCGTAATTCTTCGAAAAGAATTAAGTTCGTTAGGGCACTGTCTGATTCTACTCGCGACTCGAGAATATTCCCCGACGAGAATCGGCTTTGCAGTTGTCCTTTTGTTCATTTGGAAAATTGATTGTTAAACAATTGAGTTTTCGGTTGTGATAAAGAGCGTCTGGCGAGATTTGACCGTCCAATTCTACGTACGACTTGTTTTTGCAATTGTCTCTTCGTTTGTTCGGAACGAAATTATCTCCTCGTCAATCGTTGTAACGATCAAACTTTAAATTGCAGTGAGAAGTGTCTGACAAGACACTGTCTAATTCTACTTATGGCTCGTAAATGGTCTTCACGACAAGAATTGTTTGAAAAATTAATCACCTCCTCCTTGTAACGATTGAGTTTTAATTTCCAATAAAAATAAAGAGTGTCTGACATGTGTTTCTATTTGTCGAAAAGTTGATCATCCTCGTCGATCTTTGGAATAGCCGGCTTTTAATTTGTGGCAAGGCGCGTCTGACGAGACGTTGTCCGACTCTACTTCCGAACCTACAACTTTCGTCTAAAATTACTTCTCAATCTGTGGTAAATCTGTCTGACAGAGTTCGGTCCGTTTCCACTGATAATTTAAGAATGTTCCTCGTTGTGGATTGTTGTATCGTTGAATAGTTTTCTTTTCTTTTTTTTCTTTTTTTAATTTACGGTAAAAAGTGTCTGAAGACACGCCCAGTTCCACTTACAACTTGAAAATACTCCACGTTGAAATATTGCAACTGTGTTTTCCTTATATTGCAACGGGAAACTCGATCACACTCGTTGATCGTTGAAACAGTTGTTTTCCAGATTACAGTAAAGACCCCGTGGAAAGTCTTTACGGAGGAGCTCTACTGATTCCACTTGAGAGATTCTAAGAAAATGCTAGGCGAGTGGTATATCATAACTCCGTGTTCGTTCTGTGGTTGGTCTCCCTCCAGTTCCAGAGCCGGAAGCACTAAACGCATGACAAGTGGCGTGGGCGAGAAAAACATCGTTGGGCAATTTTTGGTCCACGAAATTCCTCGGCTCTATTCCTGTTTGCTCGAGCAGATATATCATTCAGACGTTTGCAGAAAAAATGAGATCAACGTAAATGCGACCAATTTAGAATGAATTAGTTTAACCTTTCTTCGTCGCGTTGCGTCTATTCAGATATCTTTATTGCTTTATTTATAGAAAAAAAAATTTGCAAAATTGCGTTAGATCGAATATTTAAAAGCTGCACGTATTTCAATAATATTTTAACAAATATATTCGTTGAAATGTAATATTTATTTAATGTAATATAGTACAATATTTAATATAATATTTCGAGTCGTACAGATTCGACTTATATCTCACCAATTTTCTCTATCGTTGTAATTTCACTTGTTCTGTGTGAGAATACGTCTATACGTGTCGAGTGTCGATGGAGCAATTCCTAGAGCTAGAATTCCGCGACGCGAAAAGTGAAATGGCTTGTCCTGCTTTTCTTCCTAGTTCGTTTCTTTTCTCTTTCCCCGCGAAAACTCGTCCCAACAGGCGTCAACTGGCGCAATCGAAAAACAAAAACGAAAAAGGAGAGGAGACAAAGGCTGGCTTTCCAGCGCGACCGGTCACCTCCGCGTTTATTAAGCCTCGCGGTTAATTAAAGCGAAGTTGCACCGGGCTCGTCGGAATTGAAATTCCAGGTAATACGAATAGCACGGGCGTTCCTCTGCTCGTCGGCTCGTATCAAAGCGCTACATCTTTCCGGGGCATCTAGCCGTTTCGTAATTGCGCGCCGCTTGTCGTCCGCTTCTTCTTCCGCCGCTTCTTTCTCGCCCTGGTTAACAAGCCTCGCTGATTTCTTTAATCGAGCAATCAGCCCCGCGTCGATTTTTTCGCCGAGAACTGGCGTTTCTTCGTGCATGATCGATCAGAACGTACGGACCTGTCTTTAATAGAGCAGTTATTCGTCTCTTTTTTTTCCCCCCCTGAAAAAGATGTTTTTGGACTGTTGTTTTTATCAGTAGACGCATCGTTTATTTTATACGTGATTTTCTTTTTTTACCACTGAAAGTGATTTTCAGGTGCAACGCTGATGCAACGGAAATTAGCGATTGGTTGATTTGGGTCACGTGATTCGCGAGGGGGCGTGGCGTAGACCTCGAGTAGGAGTGGCGTTGTCTGCTATATCTACTGAGCGATCACGCCTGTAATTTGTTTTCTATCGATTCAAATGTTTGCATATCAATAAAATTTTATGGTAAAAAATGTCTGAACAGTTACTTCCGGGCCTTTCAGTGAGACGAATCGTACTGGGGTACATGTCGTGCAGTTTTTTCATACAACGTTCAGTTTGAAGTGTCTGTAATAGAATAAAACGAGAAATGAAACAGCCGAGAAGATAAAGGGTTAAAACGATGATAATGCGAGGCGATAGCGGACGAAGAGCGTTCCAATATTTCCCAGCGCCGATAATAAGAATCCCCATCTGGCTCGTTCCATCCGTCTTAACGAATCTCCTCGAACGTCAGACGCATTAAGCCCCTTCCCTCCTTCAGTCTTCTTACTATCGGCTCCTTCTGCGGTTGATTCATCTTTTTAGACCATCTCGATCCACGTCGTTTACGTCGTGTCCGCCTTGCCACTCCGTGGAGCCTCTTCTTCTTCTCATCGTAATGAGAGAAATTTTGCCAGCCAAACACAGTGACCTGTTCGCGTTTATTTCAACTTTGAGGGAACTCGAAGTATTGGAAGTTGATTTTAATTCGTTTGATGTTGGAATTATCGGACAGAGAGGGGAAACGATAAATTCGTATATTCGTATATTCGTAAACAAAAATCACACAGAGAAACGAGAAACTCTGGGTAAGTGTCAAATATAGAAAAATCAAAGTCAACTGCTAAGAAGTCAACTGTAACAAAGAAGGATTTGTGAAATTTATCGAGAGCTGTCTGGCAACCTTCGACGAATAACAAAATTTCGGACAGAATTGTAAACGTAAATTACAGTAAGTCTCAAAGTTAAAAGTAGATGCGAGCGATTCGTTCGTCGCTTCAAATTGTAGACTTTGGACTCGTTGGAGTCGCTTCGAATTGCAAAATCGGAGCAGATGTATCACTCTGAGCCCGCGAAACGATCGATGAACTTGGAAACAATCGTTGTCGTAGATCTTTGAAAAGCTATAGAGGGTGAAAGCGAGCGAGAGAGAGAGAGAGAGAGAGAGAGAGAGAGAGAGAGAGACTCTTGAATCACACAACGAGAAATCGGGAGATTCAATTGACCAACGAAGATAAAGCAGGTGGAAACGAGAGACAAACGGCTTTCAAATCCCTCGGAGACGATTAACGTTTCTTCTAATTTATAGTTCGAGCCACCGAATCTTGATTGCTTTATTTTAAAATTAGTTGCGTTTTAGCTGCGCACGTGGAATTCGAAATTCAAACATCGGGAAATTTGACTAAAGTTGAATTTAACATTAAAGTGTATTAACAAACAATATGTGAGTATAACGTCTAAATATGTTTATTATTATTATAAATTAATTACATATATTTATTATATATTATACATAAAATATTACTCTATATTATTTAATTTAACACAATTTAATATAACACAAACGAAAAAAAAAAGTCGATTTGTCGTATCAAATTAGTTAAATCAAGAAATCTGTCCAAAATTGGAGATTGAATTGTCGAATCGATAATAACGGGCGTCAAAATTAATCAAATCGGCGCTCGCCAAACGAACGAGGAACGAATTGATTTTGTCAGACCAAAATGACGAAATTATCACGTCGTAATAAATTCTTCGTGCGAGCAAGACCAAAGAAGACGATTTCCCGTCTTAATTCGCAGTTTCGATCGCGGTGGTCGTTTGAGCTCGGTCGGTTTGCTTCAAAATTGGTCACATTTTAGCTACGCGACAGTCTGTGAAACGGAGCCACCCTCTGGCGCGCACATCCCCCTTGAACATGCAAGTTTCCCTTGCTGTCATTATCGCGAGCGCGGGCAATGGA
>KQ435706.1:3022822-3037421 GCA_001276565.1 Melipona quadrifasciata
GTTACAACAACAAGCGTCTGGGGTAAGGAGTCGCTGCCGTCAGCCCCACTGATGAGTCTAAGCAGTGATTCCGAGACGAAACGCAAAACTATCGCTTTCTCTCTCACTTCCCACTCCCTTACCTAAAATCTTTCCATTCGTCCTTCCACACCATTATAACATTCGTTCCTTTAATTATATTAAATGATATTTAATTATTAAAAGTTTCAAAATATTTAATACATATTATATTATATTCTGGCTGTTGGTTCGTGTTAACTCGCGACTCTTCGAATCTGCGTTTCAACGACGATTATCCTCATTGCGCCAGACTTTTGATTTTATTAACGAGATGTTTCATCTGTCGGTGAATATCGATTCGTAGCTGTTAAGATTGGCGGTTGCGGGCTCTCCCGGTCAAAGATTTAAAGAGGGAAGTGCCGCGATGAGGAAAGTTTAATGCACGATTCCCGCGTGTGCGCGCCGCTGAAATTCACAAAGATTGCTCTCTCAGATGGGATCGTCCCGGCGACATTTGCATAAGAATTGAACCGGGCGACACTGTCGCGCGGCAAACAAAATTTTTCCAAGCGTGAACCGTCGTCGCCGGGAAAACGCGACAGCGGAGGAAATTAAAATCGAAACTCCAACGTCGCGGTTATCGAGCGCCACTCGTAATTTCGACTAATTAACGGCCGCGACGTCGATCATGCGAGTCGTTTTGCGCTTTTCGATCTGCTACGTTTTCTATCGGCAATGGATTCTAATTTATTATACATGTATAACGTATAATATTACGATTAAATATTATAATAATATAATAAAATAATTCGCATTTCGCGCGATTCGTCCGTCGATTGTAATTTGTCGTTGGATACGAAAAAGTTATAAATCCTCGTTTTCTATGAACGAAGGTCTCTTTTTGTAAATTCACAAGTAAATTCACTTGATTTCAAAATTGAGCGCCGACTTTTTGAGACTCAGGAGTGACCAAAAGTTTGTTCCCTTTTTTACGCGAACAAGTAAACACATCTTCAACGTTTGAAATTGTGTAAAGTTAAAAAAATTTCGTGTCAAATTTCACGTAGCTTTTAAAAAACTTTGTAATGGAATTGGCGATAGTGGAATACATGTTGTGCCTTTCAACATTCTCCTTTTCTTTTTGTGTAAATTAAATTAAATTAAATTAAAGCGAGTATTTTGTTTGTTATATAACTGAAATTTAAAAGACCGACACTTTTCACGCCACTTGCTTTATTCCTTGTTGCCTGCTGAAATTTCCTCCTCGTCTTCGTTACTGAATTTTGAAAAGATCGGAACTTCTTACGCCGTTGTTCCTTGCCGGTCATTATTAAATTTTTCATAGTAATCTCGTCCTCGTTGCTGAATTTTAAAACATTGTAACTTTTGACGTTGTTGTCTCTCGTCGGTCATTATTAAATCCCCCTCCTTATTTTCATTGCTGAACTTTGCGAAGCCTTTTGTGTCATCGTTCCTCAAGAGAGGAGCTTAACGTTCCTTAGATTTCTAACAAAACGACAATTTTCCTCAAATTTTGACAACCGATTGTGAAACGATTTCGGCCGGGACTCCGTTTCAACGAAGCTAGAACAGGGATATTCTCCAACGACAGGGAAATTACTTAAGTATCCGAGGATCTGGCGTAAACGCGAAAGATGTCAGTGGACCGGCACGGGAATTTGCATGAAAATATTATTGCTCGGAGCTACGGCACATAAATTATGACGCATCTGTTCCTGGTCCGCCTGGAAGGACATCCGGCAAAGTGTTTCGACCGAGATCAGGTCGGCCAGGCGCTGGAAATTGTATCCGGAGCACGGCCCATTAGTCGAATTCACCCCTCCTCTCCTTCTCCTCCCCCGCGACTGCCTGGCATGGTGTTCCCTCTGAATAATTACGACGATTTGAATGCGGGAACAAAGACGAGGCTAGCTTGATATTTTCGCGTTAATTGTCACCTCGATCTTCCTTCTTTCTTCTCGGGGGTTCCTTCTCTCAGTCCTCTCCTTGTCCGTCGTCTTTTCGCGTTTCCGTTGAACGGATCGTTTCGTTCGGCGGCCAGTTAGCGGGACAAGGCGAACTGCTGGAAATTTGTCAAAGTTACCCGACGATACCGGGGGAACGAGACTGAATTCCCTTCCAGTTTCGTCCATTTAAGGGACGTTAGACGTTTAAGGGCGAGACGTTAGGTCTTTTAACGCGAAATCGCCGAAACTGACATTTTTTGGCGGGTTTCTCGAACACTAGGAAATTTATTTCAAATTTATAGATTTAGATAATAATTAGATTTGTTACAAATTTATAGATTTAGAGGCTTTTGTGTTATTCGAACTTAATTGAATTTAGGTCGCTGATTTATCAAAATTCAACAACCTTCAATTCCTTTTTGTTTTTGGTAAAGTTTTGAACATTGTAGAGTACAAAGGGATTTAAAAATTCGACGTTCTCTCAATAAAATAATAATTACTAGTCTCATTAATCCCTCAAAAAAAAAAAAAAAAAAAAAAAAAAAAAAAAAAAAAACGCGCTACCAAGAACAGTCGAAAAAAAGCTACCAAACTACGTAGTTACGATACTCGAGCAAAAACTATGAAACGAAAGTCTCGCAATTAACACGTCTTCCGCCTTGGTTCCTCAGTTTCGTCGAAAGTTGTGGACCGAAACGACCCAATAATAGACAGCCGAGGGCTGAAAACACTCTCTTAGAGGTAAGAGGGATTTGGATGAAGTCTGCGGGTATGATAATTCGGGGAAATCTATCGGGAGTTTCGCTTTAGTATGCGGGCCAAAAAGCGGCGATAAAATTTCTGCTGGAAAATTTATTCAGGAAACTGTCGCGCGCGCTCGCGCCAGAATTATCGGAAGTTTCGAACTGTAAAATGTCGAAATTCGTTTTGTTCGCTTTTCTATCTCTTGCACTCTAAACGAATCGTCGAGAGAGAGAGAGAGAGAGAGAGCATTGCGAGTACAATCGATTCGATTTCGGATGGACGGAGACGCGGGAGAGGAAAAAAGAGAAAACGAATTTCTCCTAAATAAATTAGAAGTTGAAATCCACGAGATCGACGTGTTTTCACTGCTACCCGTGTTCGATGCCGGACTTTTGTTCGCTCGTTTTCCCCCTCGACTTGTCGATGTCATTCGGGGCACTTTTGCTAGCAGCAGGATCCAGCGTGTACTTACGAATCCGAGTCAGGTTCGATACCAATTTTCGAATACCATTCGAAATTTATGAACTTTAACTCATAAACTACTTGAGTACACTTACAACGTGTACTCAATACATGTATGTATTTATACAAGGTTCAACGTATACACGTGCGTCGTTGTAGTTCATTGTACAAAGTATATTATATTATATTTTTTCAGGTATTATATTTTATCAAGTTCAATTTATGCAATTTATACATTTTATAAAGTGCAATATATTGTATATATGTGTGTGTGTTATGTTGTGTATATATATATTATACATTTCATTTTCCAGTGAATAGTTCAATGTATAAATTCAATATGCACAACGTATGCAATAAATTTACATTTTACAAGTTTAGTGAAATGCATATATTTCATTCAATACTTAGTTCAATGTATAATTGAATATATACAGTTATATGTTGTGTCAAGTTCAGTGTAACAATGCATACACTTCATCAAGCTCATTGTATATAGTATTCATTAATGTATAATTTAATGTAATTCATTCAGTTGTGTACAATACATTTCGTTCAAATTTATTATACATATTTCATCAAGTTCATTATACAAATTCATGTATACATTCCATCCAAGTTCATTGTACACATATAGTTCAATGCATAGAATGCATTCAAGTTTATTCTATATGATACAAGTTTATTGTTTGAAGTTTCTGTAATAATCTTGAATGAATTTTATGCATTGTATACATACAATATTATATATTATATATTGTACATTTATATACAATATATTATGTACATATTTCAATATACGTTTCATCCAAGTTCATAGTATATATCAAATTTGCATATCGTTTGCAATTCCTGCAATATATTACAAAATTTGCAATACATTGAACTTGTACTATGTTGAATCATGTGTAATGAACTTGAATGAGATGTATACATTGCATACATTGAATTTGTACATTGTATGGATATTTCATCAAGTTCACTGCACTTGATTCAAGTTCAATATATACATTTCATTGTACACGTATAGCTCAATCATATTCATTGTACATGGTACAACAGCACATTGTACAAGTTCACATATAATACAATAATATAATCAAGTTTGATATGTAAATTTCGCTTCAATTCTCGCACGTCCCTATTTTGAATCATTAGATCGTAGAATGAAAAGGGAAGATGGAAAAGGTCAGTGAATCTAGTTGGTTGAGTTTAATGTCGACACTAAGAGGCGAGAAATGGAACAGCGATGTTAAATGGCTTACGTTTGATCGCGAGAATAGTCGAATTTACCTCGTCCACTTGTACCTCGCGTCGATTTCGAATTCGATCGGTTTCGAAACAAAGAAAGGCTCGTCAGTTACGCGAGACTCGCGGCTCATTTGAGGATCGTCCGATCCCCGTCGAGTGAATTATTTTTCCTTCTTTCTCCCTTTTCTCTGTTGGCGAACAACGGGCGGAGATTGGCGAGAGAAACGGCACAGCGCGTGTAAGGTTCGAATATCGCGGTGATAGCGTTAATCTTATTTTATCGGGCACGTGGAATCGATGTAAATAATTAAACTGCAAAGTTTCGAGGAATGGGGACGATAAATTCCCCGGCCGGGGAATAAAAGCTCTTGCGTAAGTTGGAGAGGGATCGTGTTCGTGGTTGCGTATTAATCGCCGACGCGTAAATTACAGTTTTAATTAAATTAAATTTGCGGCGTGTAATTGCGGCTCGCGGAATAAACATTCGAACGCAAATACCCCGGAAGGGGATTATCGTAAGAAGCACCGCGCGTTCGATATTATCTGTTGCAATTTAGAGTGTTAATCTCTCGTATTTGTGCCGGTTACAAAGGGGGTTTTCGTTGTTAATTCGCGGTAATTTCGCGGATTACGAATATTAAAAATTACAGCGGTGGAGTCGTTTGTTGCAGGAAGGTAGATTACCGGAATAAAATAAAGTAGGTTAGCGTGGACGAACAGGGGATCAACTGGGATAGGAGATGGTGGAAAGTTTTTCTTTAGCCTACATATTTCTTTATCCTACACTTTTTTCTGGCGATTAGATTTTTCTCATTTTTCCGTGGCGGGAAGAATTTTTTAAAAATCGACTCGGGCATTGAAAATATTTCGTTGGATCGTGTGAAGCGAGATGTTTAAAAATAGATGCAAATTATAATATATTGTATAATATTAATATCGTATATATTTATGGTTTAAATATCCAGAGTCTATCCTCGGTTAGGAACAAGTGCTTTTGATTGCAAATATTAAAACACTTGTAGTCTAATCATAAATATTAACGCAATTGTAAACATCGATATTAACTGTATAATTATAAATTTATATAAATGTAAGTTATGCCATTTACAAATATCACAAACACCTTTTAAATTGTACACATCTCGATATGATAAAGTTTCCTGTTCTTTCTCTAAAAATTTTCTCACCATTGAAATTCAAAGGGCGGTTTTGGATGAGAGTTCCAATGGATTGGTTGTTCGTGGCGTGTTCCTTTTTTTATTTTGGACGGGTTACTTTGGAAAAACTTGCGAGGAACTTGGACTTTGGCGATGAACTATGTCATTGAAGATGTAAATTAAAGGTCGGTTGGTTGTTAGTTGAGCAGATCTCTTCTTGAGGCTGTGACGTATCATTTTGTCTTCTCTTTTGTTACTTCCTCCCCCCCCCCTCTCTTTTTTCTTTGTCTTTCTCTTTTTCTCCCCCTGTACATTTCTTTATGCCCCTCACTTTCTCTCTCTCTTTCTATATTCTGTTTAATTATCCAGCGATCCCTCGCGCTCGTCTCTGTCTCTCCCAAGTGAGAATAGAAGCACCGTGGCTTGTTGCACAGTGTCGTTAGAGAGGCTGTAATAATAGCGATGAATTGTTGATAGGCATCGCGCTACTCTGTATTTATGTACAGAGGCATCCTAGGATCCCTCGAGTCGCTACCCTTGGCGAATTCCTCTCTCATCATGGTCACGCGCTATATATACACATATCCACCCTTCCGTCGTCGCTACTGGCTGACGATGTTTCCCCGCGCGTAAAATATGCACGAAACGATGCTCTCGTTACGACGAATTCATCCTCGAAATTTATATATCGACACCCACGCGTGCGCGCGTGCGCGCGTGCGCGCGAAAGGGTTCCTGCCGGAAAGGGTGCATTTTTGATGGGATTACACGACCGTGACAGTTGATCGAGTTACCTGCATAGACGCGTACTTACGAACATCCTGTGTCTGTGTCTGATGCGTCGTCCCTTGGAGATTTCACAATCTCTCCGAGAGAACATCTTCGAGTGAAAGTAATGTGGCGAGATTCGAAAATAAATTGGTTAGAAATTCAAATTTATATGTATTCCGATGGCTGAATAAGGTTGAACGATGCTTCAAAAGACTGTAGGAGATTCGTCTAGGATTATGCATACAATGTTGACTTGAAGTTACTTTTCTTTTCTCCTTTTGAATGTCTTTTTGCGAAGAAAAATTTTAAGAGTATACACAATGTAATAATATAACACCGTATAGTGTAATGTAATATAATAATACAATAACATACGATAAGATTTGCAAAATAATAAAATACTTACGATATTTAAAAGATGAATCAAATTTCTATCGTACATCCTTTACATTTGCATTTGTTTAGTTACATAGATAAGGATGCAAAGTTGCATAAAAATTCGCCATATAATTACAACCTTGAACTGCTGACGAGAGGTAAAACTTACCTTTGAGGAAGTTTGTCTAAATTACAGTTGCCTCTCAAATGGATTTTCAACATTCTTTCTCTTCTCGTGAGCAAGAACTTTGTTCTATATATTTAATTAAATAATTAATTACCGAGCACCCAGTGTAAAATTTCTTCAAGTATTGAAATATCTACACGAGTCGTCTTTTTCTTTTCTTTTTTATCACTGAAAGTAATTTTCGCGGGCCTCAGGTGCAACGCTAATGCAACGAAAATTAGCGATTGGTTGATTTGAGTCACGTGATCCGCGAGGGGGCGGTCTGGTACTGAGCGATCGCGCCTGTAATTTGTTTTCTATCGATTCAAAAGTCGTCTTCATTTCCTAGTCAGAACAGTTGTTTCTGGGCGAGACGAATCGTACTGGAGTGCAGTTTTTTTAATCACGTTCGAATTGGAAGAAACATCGGCGGTGCGATGTAGCAGAATGCTAAATACGCGGCACATGTTTCGCATATCGGAATTCCTAAGGGAAGTTTGGAAGGCCACTTTCCACGTTTGTGCGCGTAGAGAGTCGGCGAGCAAGGCAAATAGAGAGGAACAGACGTGGACCAGAATTCGATATCATAATCACAATAACGAATACCCTGCCCAGTGGTATTCCCTTTATTCGCTTTGCTCCCGGAAGAGTAGCCGGCGAACGGCTCTTTCCAGTCGCAACGGGAATCGAAGCCGAGTTTAAACAATCGCCCCTCCGCCGCCCTCGGTTATATAATCGGAAGCCGCAGTCTGCCGCTTTCTGTTGTTCATCAGCGTCGAATCTCCATCGGGGCATCTAAGTAGCTTAAAATCGCGACGTTAATGCGAACGATGGCCTCCTAATGCGCGTTGTTCCTCAAATTGTCGACTTCCTTTCGTCGTTGCCACGATGGAAACCTGACAGTGAATTTCAAGCATCCAAGCTGATGCATCACGCGAGACATCGATTTTGTTTTTCTGATGAGATTTTAACAGTACGTGGTTTTATGCGACTTCATCTGTTTTTATGAAGATTAATTAGTTATTCTAGATTTACAGGAACCTGTAAATTGCAGAATTGAGAGATTTGTCAATTGAAATTGTTATTAGTCGTATTCATAAGTTGTTCAAATTGAATGCAACAGGTTTTTTTTTACTAGTTTAGTAGTTTAATCTTAATCCTTTTATTTTTAATTCTAAAATTAAAAATACATAATATGATATCAATTTTTAGATAATTTATTCTTACTAGACATAAATTTGGTATTCAACGTGCTTTTTCCTTATTTTTGGATGCATTCATTGACCATAAAACAAATAAAACTTAACAAATGACTAACTAAAGATATTGTTCATAAATTCAAACGTCAAATGAACAATATTTCGCATACGCTTGAGAATTTGTAGAAATGAGAATTCTTAATCAATTAATACATTGAAATTTCATTTTTATTGCAAGGAAGTACGAATTTGCCAGATTGGATGAGACAAACAAATTTTGCAGCTCAGTCAAAGAATTCTGACACGAAGTGTCGGTGGTATGAATACAACCTTCGCGAATCATTCTTGGTAATGATTTTTTATTCGCGGCTGGACCTGTTGCTTCTCCGTCAACTTCCACTCTCAGGGGTGGATGTGTCAAGCACCGTCATCGACTCAGTTTTAAAGCTTCGCCTCTTTGACCTTTTCTGTCGCGTCCCACATTATGCATCCACCTCGATGGAAATCAAAACTGTAACGATTGAAGACCTTATTAACAGGAACTCGTCAAAGTAATCCCATTGAGATTTGACAGGAAATCTTTGTGGAACGAGAGAAGGGAGTGTGTGTTCTCGTGTGAAGCTTCTTCAAATGCTGTGCAAGTGTGTGTACGTAAATTAAAATTTTTGTGAAAAATTCACGAGAAGTAATATACTTGTTACTCCTTAGTAATTTCTACCCTTGTTTTAAAATTGAAGGCAACAGTGAACTTACAATTAGTCATATCATTCCGATTTGGTCACACGTATCCGTGAACCAATTGTCGGGGTTTAGATTAGGTTTAGGTTAGGTTTAGGTTAGGTTTAGGTTAGGTTTAGGTTAGGTTTAGGTTAGATTTAAGTCATACGTATCCGTGAACCAATTGTTGGGGTTTAGGTTAGGTTTAGGTTAGATTTAAGTCACACGTATCCGTGAACCAATTGTTGGGGTGTAGGTTAGGTTTAGGTTAGATTTAGGTCATACGTAACCGTGAACCAATTGTTGGGGTTTAGGTTAGATTTAAGTCACACGTATCCGTGAACCAATTGTTGGGGTTTAGGTTAGGTTTAGGTTAGATTTAAGTCACACGTATCCGTGAACCAATTGTTGGGGTTTAGGTTAGGTTTAGGTTAGATTTAAGTCACACGTATCCGTGAACCAATTGTTACTAAACCGACGAATAAAACACAAAATTTTCATCAGAGACGTTGAAAGTAAAAGAAGTAGAATAACTTTATGGTACACGGGCACATGTATTTATACATTTTGTGAAAAATTAAAAATGAGAGAGACTAGAAGTACGCTGTTTTACATTTATAAAGTTTCTAACGAGAGACTCTTGAATTGGTCTCCTGACCATTTTGGTGGTCTCAGTGTTAAGGCGTTAGAGAAAATGCACGGAAGGTATCTGGTCGTGTCCCTAGTTTCACCTGGAGATACGCGAGACCGCTCCACCTGAAATAACACCGCCGCGGATGAGAGGATCGACCCAGATTCCTCTTATCTCGAATTCGTCACCGTCGGTTGGCAATTAAGATATTCCAAGGAAGCGTGAGAAGCGAAGACACTTCACCTACGTGGAAGCGAAGACGCTTCAAAGACGTGGAAAAAGGTAAAAAAAAAAAAAGCAGAGCGACTGATTCCTTGATGCCAGAACGTTGACCCAGATTCCTGTTCTCGTGTGTCTGAATCTGTCTAATTAATTCCGCCAATTTTTGAAAGCCCGTTTTTGAAAAAGGGCGAACACCGTTCGGCGGGTTCGATTTTTCGCAGCTCGAAAATTTTGTTCGACATGAAGTAAATTCATTTTGAATTCATTTGCACGTGGAATATTGTTCCTTTTTTGTTTTGTTACTTTGTAATTAAACGTACGATATAATGACGTAAATATTTTGTTCGTTGTTTTACCGAACAGCAATGGGGGATTAATTTGGAGAAGAGTTAATTAAAATTAATTGCGTTGGAGGAGAATTAATTAAAAACTGGTAAAAATTGAAATATATTAGAATCTATAAACTATTGCGTTTGATTAGTGTAATAATCGAAATATAGCATTTATAAATACTTGTTGAAAGCTGGAGTATCAAAGTACGAGTGTTAAAAGAATTTAATGGTTCTATTTTTATAATTTTCCTTTTAGCGTGCAAAGTAGAATTTTCTGCAAACTAAAAGTTGCTGTTCGTTGCTGGATTCTGTATCTTTTTCTAAATTATCTTTGCAAACTAGGAAACGTGAAGAAACAAGATACTCAAGGTCGCTGAATTTATTCGCAATATGGTATAAACTCTGCGAGCATCGAATCAATTCCATCGATTTTCAGTCCGCGTAAAAAGACGACAGTCTATCAATTCAACTTCAGAAACAACTCACTCGAAGACGTTGGACTCTACTGACCCAGATCCTCCGCCAATATCCAAACGTCTTGACCGTCTAATTAATTCCGCCAATTTTCAACCTATCTGTTTGAAAGAGAAAAGGCAGCTTCTCTGAATTCGACGGAAAGAATTAAGGATTGTCTATCGGCCACGCGTCAAACGGGCAAAGAATGAAAATCGCCAGTGAAAATCGGCCAAAAACGCCGGGGGCTGATGCAGCATTTAATTGGCAAAAACCGTGATCGTCAAAGACGAGGAGGCATTCCCTGCTTCTTCTCTCACTACGGCTGTGTATCCATAATTGAAAGAGCTTCGTCGAACGTCTCGTTCCGAGGCAAGGGGGCTTTTGAGCCAAGATATATACACAAGAAGCAACTACCTGAGAAAAGGGGCACTGGAACCTTTAAAGGGTTACTGGTGCATTAACTGCCTTTGGAACTCATCTCGGCGACGTTGTGTACCGTTCGCATTATCCATCGAGAGGAGAACGACGTCGACGGCACGGCACGGCACGACGGAAGGAAAGGACGCCGTGTAAGCCGATTTACTCGTGCAAATCACGGAAGATACACGGCGGAGTTTTCGTTCTCTCGTTTCTCACGCGCGCGCACGCCGGAGATTTCTCTTGCAGCTGGAATGTTTCTGAATCACGCCCCCCTCCTCGCGCGCTTCGACTTTTATTTTTCAATTAACGATAAGACCCAAAAGCAAATGAAGACTGCTGTTTTCCTGTTTTTTTTTTTTTTTTTTTCATAAAAATGGCAAAAAAGTTTCTTAATTGTGCGTCCTAACAGCGACTTTATGATTCTGGGTTTCACTAGGTTGCACTGACATTTGATTTATCATTTGTAGTTGTGTCAGTGTGAGTCTAAATAATCAAATAATAAAATACTAACTGTTGACGTCATTCGAATATAAACGATTCGATAATAAATATTGTTCGAGATATAAACATTGCGCGCCAGAAACGTAAAGTCGCTGTTAGGACGCACGCGATTAAAATGCGCAATGTTAAATGATTAGGAATTATTAGGGTTCCTTGGAAAAATGTCTCTTTAGTGACGAGTAGAATACAATTGAAGAAAAAAAAAATTTGGATCTTGAAATTCAAGGTCAAGGTCAATTTTGTAGCATATGTACTTCCATCAAATGGAAAGCGTAGAATTCATCTGTGACAGCCACGGACAAACTTTTCTGCACGCTCTATGAATTTGTTTGCTCTCTTCAATTCGAAATAGCGACAATAATTAATAATTACTGTAAACTGCGGATCCTTTTTGCAAGTTATTAATTAAATTGCCAAATATTTTTGCAAATATTTTTATGAAGATAATTTGAAAACTTTGCAGAACTTTGATTCGCGTATCAAGACACCGTATTTTAAATATTTTATGTATTTTCATGCATCACGTGCATTTTGTTATCTTCAAATTTTCTTGAAAACAGCGATGATAATAACTAGATAGACTGCAGATTTTTATGCAAATTTATATCACGTTATAACATATTACATATATATTATATCATATTAGTGTGAATAAAATTTCGAAAAGGAAATCTTGATGGAAAATCATTTTCTGTACCAATTATTGCACTTTGGATACTTTATACATTTTTGTCTACTTTTTCGAATTCAACATATAAAAATGCACAAGAACCCGCATTTTGATGACGATAGTTCTTTTTTTACAATCTCTGTTGCATCTTTTGGAACTGGATAATGAGATGCAGTCCTGAAGAAGTTAAAAGAAGCTAAATTTCACCGCTGTAATTCCGAAGAGAATGGAGGAACAAAGAACAAAGATTTCGCCGCTAGATTTCTTTCTTAATTGAAACAAACTGCTCCTGATAAATACGGCGACTATTTTCCGTCTGCAATCTTTGTTGCAATTTTTGGGACTGGGACGCGCCCGCGAAGAAATTAAAAGGTAAATCTCAGCTGGATAATTCCGAAAGAATTGAGGAGAAACAAAGAAGAAGATCCTTCGCTAGATTTCTCTCTTAATTGAAACAAAATTGCTTCTGACGAGCATTTTTCCGTTTGCGATCTCTGTTGTCACTTTTGAAACTGAAACGCGTTCCTGAAAATATTGAGAAATAGATCTGAGATAATTCGAAATAATTCCCCCCCCCCCAAAAAAAAGATAAAAAGACAAGATTTTTCGTTGGATATATTTCAAACGTTTTGGTGGTGATTTTTGAAACTTCGAAACGATTCTTTCGAAAAGAATTTAAGAAATACGAGTGCCAAACTGATCTGTTTGAGAAGTCAGAAGCAGTTTTGAGTAATTGCTGTACTGCCTTCCGATGAGAAGTCAGAATAATTTCGGAAATTCGTAATCGATGGAATGTTCTGCGAGGGCAAAATGATGTCAGAGATGACTGCGGCAGAAAAACTCTGGCGATAATTAGACGAAGGAATCGTTTCGTGGATCAAACAAGGATTTTCCGAGGGAATCCAGCAGCAGAGGGAAGGAATTACAGGTCAGGATCGTGGGAATCGAATCAATTCCTTTTCTCGTTGAATCTCGTTTCAGATCCCGTGGAAACGCGTTGCTCGCCAACGAAATTATGAAATAAAATAGTCCGACGTGACTCTTTGAGAAACGGACAGTTTCTGTTCTCTCGTTCGGTGTTTCCTGACAAAATACGATTAATCCTCATTCGCCCCTCATTTTTCCAACCTGACTTTTGTGTCGAATTTGTCACAGTGTTAGGTGAGGTGTCACAATGAAACGATAGATAGTTTTTTTTATAAGTTAAATTTCTACGTATAATTAAATTATATAGATTAAATTTCTACAATAATTTCTATCTATATATAAATTTCTACGTACAGTTTTGTGTAGTAATCTCTTACTACACTACCACTAGTGAAAAGTGTTCAAAGACAGTGAAATCTTTTGTATTTGTGAATTAAAATGCTGAATGAAATTGCTAATTAAATTTGTTCGAATATTTTTTTATATTTCTTATACTTCAAACTAATCTAATAGTACTTTATAGATATTTTTCAAATATTTACGGTTCCATCGAAACTTTTTCGCTACATTTGAATTCGCACACCGTTTAATTTTATTATTTGAAAAAATGCGAAACATCGAGAGTTTTTAGTGATTCTAAAACCACGACCAATTTTATATTTTAATTAATTTTAACTCGACGTTTAATTGACACGTTTTTCATCAGATCGCTTTAAGTGAAGTTTTCATACGGCCCGAATACTATTTTGTTTCTCCATTTTTTCCCCGTTTTTTTTTTTTTTTTTTGTTTAATTTTTTTTTTTTTGGTATTTTATTCGACGGACAAAGATCAAGAGCAATCAGCTTTTTAATATAAAAATAGAGTAGCTTTTGAGCTTTATCAAAAAGTTTTCATCATTTTAATATAAAAAAAATAACACGAATAATAGTAATAATAATAATAACGATACTAATAATCATTTACGGATTTAGAAAGAAAATTTGAATGGACGCAACAAAAATAGAATCGCTGCCAGAGTACATACATTGGGTTTTTCATTTTTATTCTGTTCTACGATTATTTCCTTTTTATTCTAACCAAACTGTTCCACAATTAGAAGTAAGAAGCATGAAGCATGTTCTATAATTTCAAAATGAGAATAAAGAACATGTTATACAAACATAGAGTCGTTTATTAAAAGCTTAACATTTATAACATAATACCAATATTATAAATTTACTCAACTAACTGTAATAGCTAGATATGCTAATTAATATTTAACAAGTAACTAATAATCGGTATTGATACTCTAGTTGCATACATAGTAACATGCAATAACATACACAGCTACAATGACCGCTAATGATAAATGCAATCTCTCCAGTACAATTAAATATTGATAACTTTTAACGAGAAACGAATCATCTACAATTCTGATAGTTCTATTATATATATAACTTGGTAATAATGCATTTACGATCTCGTGTTTTTAAAACATTTTTTTCTTATTTTTGATTATAAAAACGCGAGACTTGAGGGTTAAACGACGAAGGCATTTGAAACGTAACACGTAATACGTAAATATTTAATCTAGAATATTTTTATATTTAAAAAAAATATTTAATTTATATAATATATATTATACTTA
>KQ435706.1:3037593-3053958 GCA_001276565.1 Melipona quadrifasciata
TACTTAATTAAATTAAGGGAGGCAGGATGTATACTATACTTAGATTAAGGGAGGTAGATTCTACTCCATAATGTCTACTTGATTCTATGCAGTTCACATTGTTCTCCTTCGCTCAACAATCAGATCTACACTGATACTGCTCCATACAATGACTAAATTCACATTGTTCGTATTGTTCAATGTACAAATCCACATTGTTCACATTGCTCAACGTCCAAATTCACATTGTTCACGTTTCTCAAAACTCAAATACAACACGTTCACATTGTTCAACGTTTAAATTTACACTGTTCATACTGCTCAATACCTAAATCCATATTGTTCACATTATTCAACACCCAAATCCACGCTTCTTAACGCCCTCCTCAAATTTACACTGTTCGTGTTGCTCAATACCTAAATCTACACTATTCACACTGTTCGCACTGTTCGCACTGCTCATCGCTTAAACCCACACTGTTCACACTGCTCAAAGTCCAAATCCACACTGTTCACACTATTCAACGTTGAAATCCACATTGTTCACATTTCTCAAAACTCAAATACAACACGTTCACGCTGTTCAACGTCTAAATCCACACTGCTCATACTATTCAACGCCCAAGTTCACACTGTTCACGCTATTCAACGTTCAAATTCACACTGTTCATAGTGTCCAGCGTCCAAATTCACACCATTCACATTGCTCAACGCCCAAAAATCCACACCGTTCACACATTTCCTCGGCTTGCGTACTTGCCATTCATTCACTTTCTCTTTCTCTCTTCACACACTTCCACACATTACATTATTTCACAATTATTGCGCACAACGCCAGCAGCCAACTGGTCATGACAGGCGGAACATGCGGTAGAGAAATGAAATTATTGAAAACGTCGAATGAAGTTATTAAAAATCTTCCGAAAGGAAAAGTCTCGAAACGACCGTGTGCGTCCTGTCAACGACTCGTCGCCACTCTTTCGAAGGTGTCGCGACCCGATGTCGACCCTCAGCTATCCGAGCTTTTCGTCCTCTTTTCACACCCCGGACAGGGCAAAATCTCGCGTTTTCCCTCGGCGACAGGTCGAACTCTCGGCCTGTTCTAGTTGGAAGTTCCATTACGTCCCAGACTGAATAAGGCGGAGCGAGGAACTACAAAAAGGAAAAAGGGGGAGAGAAAAAGAAGAAGCAAAAGGAAATAGAGGAAAGAGAGAGAGAGAGGGGGAGGGGGAGAAGACGAGAAGGAGGAGGGAAGCTAGTGTACAGAAACAGGACACGTATATATTCGTGCTCGCGGCCAGAGGAGCGTCCTCTTCGTTCGAGGAGCACCGACGACGTTCTTCGCGCCGATGTTCGCGGTCGATGTTCTTGTCTAACCGTTCCGTTTCCTCGCCTCGAGTGCCATTCCCCGTGTTGTTGACTTAGTTAAGAAACGAATCTTCAGCTGGCGAGTTTCTTAAGGGGCAACGCGATTGCCGAGTTTAATTCAACGCGACACCATTTCCTTCTGGACGGAAGGACGGCTCGCTCGTTTTCCTCTGTGTGTTGCATCGTCGGTGACACTCGCGCGCGCGTAGCTCGGTCTCGGTCGCGGCCTCGTGACTTTTAAAACAGCGAAAAGGACAGAGAGAGTAGATTGTACAATCGCTGAAGAGGATTGCTCTGTTGTTACAACGATCGACGACTGTAACGAGAGGCTGAGCTTGATTGGACGTTGAATTTGTCGCGATTAATAATAATAACGCCACTCCTACTCGAGGTCTACGCCACGCCCCCTCACGAATCACGTGACCCAAATCAACCAATCGCTAATTTTCGTTGCATCAGCGTTGCACCTGAAGAAGCCCGATTTTCTGGGTTACCCCCGCTAAAATCACCTTCAGTGATAAAATCAAAGTTTTTGACACGTAGTTAGTCGCAAGGAGAGAACTTGGAATTCTCTGTTGATCCTAGAAGAAGAAAAACAAAAATTGGAAATTCTCCTGGCTGTAAACTGAACGAAATGTCTATAAAAAAAAAAAATTCTCAAAGACTCGGAAATAAATAAAATATAAGGATGGAAGTCACGTCCGCGCGTCATAAACCTGGCTTGAAACGAAAAATTTATATTGCTAACGCCTTGACACTTCCTGTTTCCCTGAGTGCCGGAAGCCGGACTTTCACATCTTAAAAAGTGCTTCGTATATTATACATTAATAAAGTAAAGTTTGCCTTCAAAACGAGACTTTTTACGATACGAAACTTCTCTGAATTGTTAAGTGCGGTAAAGTTGGAGACGTTCGTTCTAGGTTTTTGAGATAGATAACTTTTGAAATATCCGTTAGATGTTGCGATTATTGGTATACTTTAGTTCTACGGTCAGTTCTAAAAACATCCGTTTGTTAGCAGCAGTAGAAAAGAACATTTCGGAGAAATTTGTGTTATTTTATATCCGGAAACTGGTCGATTCCATAAATTGAAAGATACTGAAAAACGATACTGTAACATTATTTTAAATATACCTCTTCTTCCGGTGAATTCTGAAATCATACTTAAGTTATAAATTCAATAAATTGACCAATAATAAATTACCATGATTGGTAAATGTTGCTCCGTCCGTAAACAATGCATCTTGTAAAAAAACTTTCATTAACACTTGCTTGCTGCAAAAACCATTGTACTCGAACAGTATCATTGCACCATTCTACTCGATTTTGAAAGTCAAATCCGTGAAGCTTCTGTTATTTTACGAACGCGAAGAATTCAAAGTACACCCGACGATTCCTTGAAGAAGTTCCACCTCTGCCAGCAGAACAGAATACGGTGCAAAGAGAAAAAGTTTTGAAATTCGAAAGGTCAAAATCGATTCTTCACGCGTATTTCCATCAGATCGAAGGTGTGCGCAGAGGTTTCTTTCCACCCTGTGCAATCGCGTCACCGCCATCAGGGAATCGATCTAACGACCAACACGTAAGCCACGTAAAGATCGCGAGACACGGAGACTGCAGCCGTTGTAGATCGATCACAGAGGGTGGCGAACGGCCATGGAAAGTGGATTCGCTCTGGGTGCGAACAACAGTCGGGAATCAGAGTGGTAGCGCCGGTACCTTTTATTAGCAATATCCCACGGATCGATAAGCATAAAATTCATAACGGCATTTCCTGCGAGCACAGCGCGCCGATCGTATTATTATATCTCTGCCCTCCCCCTCGCCGATGGTCCTGCTTTATTTTCTCCTCGATCCGCTTTATTTTCCTTTCTTCGCGCGATATTACGTATCACGATCCGTCGCTCCCGCTTCGTTCCGCGAATTATTTTCAACGGGGGCGCGTGTTGCAGTTGATTTCGCGAGCAGCTGCTGCCTTCCTCGAGTGAGGTGACCTCCGCGCTTGGAATTAGTCCGCGCGACGCGAAAGCATCTCTCTTTGGACAGTTTGGGAAACTTCGTTCGGATGTGAATTGGAGGAGAGTGGAGAGAGGCCGAATCAGTCTCGATGTACGAAACATTTAATCCAAAGTGGAAGGAAGAAACTTCCATTTACGTTCCGCTCCTTCGTTTTCAAAAACTGCATAAACGCCCGCGGTCCAGTCGCGACCTAATGTTATAAATACTTCAGTCTCCTCTCTCTCTCTCTCTTTCTTCAAATTTCACGAAATTACAGAATCTAGGAGGAAGATGGATCGTGAAACGTGCGCGGCTTCAATGTTAAGAAATATTGGAAGGAAAGAGAGCGAATGGAATTGAGTCGAGTTAAAAATTCAGAGAGTCACGAGCGAAAAATAGATCAGCGGGGAAGTCGAGTTGACGCAATGAAGTATTTGTGAACATCTGTCGGCGCATCTTACCGCAATTAGACCGCAATTATTTTCGTAAATTATTATAATTCGCCCCTTCGGTTCTTTTCTATAATCATCTTGCACATTATGTAATATTACGCTGTATCGAACATTGTATCATACCATGTTGTGTAGTATCGAACAAGATGTTACTTGAAGATAAAGAACGAGAAAAAGAATCTTGAGAAAATTCTTGATACTTTGATAATTTCATTATTGCCATTTTATCATCGAATTATGGTCAATATAATATTCACAACATAATAATTTTTTTATCAAATTTCTCAAACGAAACCTCGTCTACGATCCAATATTCACGCATTGCAAAATACTCTCCCGACTTTCGTTAAATTATATCAATTTTCATCGCCGTCGTTCTTACAATCGAACGGTATTTTCCCATCGAATTAGTACATTCTTCCAAGTCTTCCGAATGAAACTTCGAAGTGTCCCTGCGAGCTGCATCAACGATCCCCGACTCGCTCGAATCAGATCGATTCAAGTCCTTCTCCGTTCGTTCTTTCGCCGAATAACGACAACAATTTCCCCTCCCTTCCCCGCGATAATGAATAATGAACTCGTCCCGCGTCAGAATCAGAATTTCCACTCACGAGGATCGATAAACCTCGACTGCCTCGGAGAACGTCGTCGACGGGGAAAAAACCCTTGAAAGCTTTCGAACGACTATCGACGCAACGCGGCCGACCGATCCCAGTTTTCCACACTCATCGAGCCCCGAAGAAGTCTGTTCATATTTTGATTTACTCGCCTGACGGGGGAGGGGGGACCTAGGCGGCCCTTGTGAAACCCTTCCCGTGTTTGTCGCCTTTACGGGATACAACGACGAGGCCTCTCCCATTCCAGCCGTTCGCGAAGGAACGAATCCGGGAAGCTGCCTCGTCGGCGAGGCTTTCGGGACTTTGCGAAGGTTCAATGAAAACTCTCGCGAGCTTTGCTCCAAAACAGTCTCCCCGCCGTTTAAACTTTTACTGGAGGGTAAGGGAAGGCATAACTGAGGGAAAATTGGAACATGGAAAATAAGAAGGGGGGGATCAAATTTTTATCACATTTTTTTGAGAGCGTGGTTACTCAACCTCGATGATTTCTGGTAAAGATATTGAATTTCAACGATACTTTACGTACTGCATGTAGGTAAAAATAAAAGAAATTAAAAAATCAGAAGTAAAAATGAAAAAGTTTTTTCATTTTTTCGTCACATTTTTTTTTTTTTTTTGAAGTTCTTGGTAAGTACACTTGCCAGAAATTATTGAATTTCAACGACACTTTATATTGTACGTAGGTAAAAAGAAAAAAACATACATTTTACACATTAATATATAAATAATTTATTAAATAATATACATATTTTGTATATTTCATATGTAAAATACTTTATATTGTATGTAGGTGAAAACAAAAGAAAGAAAAATGAAAAGTCAAGAGTAAAAATTGAAAAGTCAGATTTTTGTCACATTTTTTAAATATGCGTTTGTTAAAGCATAGTTACTTAACTTCGATGATTTCTGGCAAGTATACTTGCTAAAAATTTCTATGAATTTCAACGACATTCATTATACGCTGTATATAATAATTTAATAAATTATACAGCGGCAAGTGAGGATCGTGGGATTTTCATTGAAAAAATATTTCACATCGGACGAGATAATTTGTATAATTTGAGAAATATACACCTGCGAATCTTTGCTCCGTGACGAAAACATTTATTACATTTTAATATCGTTAATTTTGTATAAAACACACGAAGCATGGCAATCGTAAAAACATAAATTACCCGTGTGTCATGGACTTGTTTAAATTTCGCAGAAGAATAACTAAAATATATATTATTACGCGAGATCGGAATTACTGAGATTCCTCGTCACGTATCATCGTGTTGTTTTTGGCAAAATGTTTCCGATCAAACGCAAGTATCGAGAAACAACGTCGAAATCTTCCACGTTCGCGAATTTAAATTTATCATCAAACATGTCCGACAGAATTTTACACCTCGAGTGTTTTTTTTTTACAATACTTTCAAAGACTCGATCAAAAACTCTTTCTGCCGGGAAACTGAGCAGACACTCGAATAATAAATCGTATCGTCCGCGCTCGAATAACGAAACAACGCGTTCGTCCACTTTCATTACGTCTAGCCGACAAACCGTCGCACCACGGGCCATTAATCACCGTAAGGAATAAGAAAACAAACGAAAAAAGAGAAAAAGAGGAGAGATAACGTTGACATTAGCGAGATCGAATTAATAATTCAACGTACATACGAGGCGAGGAGGAGATCGAGGATGCAGAGGTGGAAAAAGAAAAAGGCGGGGACGATGGGTAATCGAACGCGATAAAAAAAAATTAACGAGCACGCGCTTCGATCGCAGCCGGTCGCGTTGAATTATGAAATCCGGAGAGGGTACGAAAGGGCGAAGCTTACGGTATTTTCACCATGCAGGAAAACACCACGAAGCTGTTACCGACGTTTGCCCGGGAAAATGTTCGCAGCTTCTGAAAGACCGGCGAGGGGGGACAGCGGGGGGTAGCGGGGGGCGGTGGAACTTCGAAGAGTCGGAGAACGAAGAACGAAGAAGAAAAGAGACAGCGTGGATGGAAAAACGCGGAGGTAGAATCTTTTTCGCGGGGAGGGTGACGGGAATGAGTCCGAGGTCGATTTTTTTTTTCTTCCCCCCGCGGTGACCCCCGACGAAGCTCGAGCAGAATTCAAATCCGACCGAAATGGCGCGGTCCGACTCTCTCCTCTCCCGGGCGAGCTTCCACCGAGCGGAATTCTAATCTCGCGAATGGTTCGTTTTTCTTCGGGGACCGACCGATAATCCCCATCCGGCAGGAATTCAAATCCACCCTTCTTTCGAACGGCGGGTCGAACCCCGGCCGACCACTCGGCGAATTTCGACTTTCCTTCGCGCTCGTTTGTCCCCTATTCACCCCGGTGTGGGCGATTCGTCCAGCGGGGATTGCCGAAAATGAGACTAAAAAGTGTCTTTCGACGTTAATCGACTTGACCGGGGGCGGACGTGGATCGCAGATGACAACAAGAATTCACGTCGGATCATTGAAATTTAGTATTGCGTTTCAATCGAATCCACGAGTTTGTCTAATCTTTTGATCTGACCAATGAATTTATTCGGCCTATAATGAAATATCGTACAGTCTAATGTATTATACCTCTTTAATCGCATTTTAACTTAATCTTTCATCGAAGAGATCGTTGTCGCAGAGAGAAAATCGAATAATAAAACGTTTGTGTAATCTATCTGTACAGTGATTGATTTTTTTAATCGTATTTCAATCTAACTTCTTACGAAGATTCTCGTTGGTCCAAAGAGTCAAGGTCCGATTTAATATAAATTAAATTTAATATTTAACAAATGTATACTAAAATTTGAATCTTCTGCGTTTCAATTTTCCTTCAAAATCGGCAGATTTGTACACTTTCGAAAGCGGCATTATAGTTGAGAGATTAAACCCTGTCCAGCGAATGAAAAAAAAACCCTTGGAAGCTTGTCTCGAGACAATCGAAATTGAAGCAGACGAAAATGAAATCTAACCTGACAATAAGTGGAAATCATTATTGGATATTCCCATCCTTCCGCATTTTCTGTTTAACGAACGAAAAGCTGGCAGCGGGCCAGCTGCCTGTCGGTTACGCGAACGGAGGAAGCCGAGTAGCAGTCTCGAGGAAATCGCCGTCTCGGCCGTGGAGGGAAAATTTCGCCAGCACGGTCCGTCGGCACGTGCTGCCGAGCATCGACGTCACCCGAAGCTAAAATTATTCCTTCCGAGTGCTCGTGCTTATGGTCTATTCGTTAAAGGGCCTCTTCGCAGCGAGATCTCCACGGCCTCTTCTCTCTATCTCTTCGTTCGGGTCTTCATCTGGCCGAAGCAAGAAGAGGAGAGAGGCAGAGAGAGTGGGTGGAGGATGAGTCGTACTTGAGTGGTGCCTAGAAGAGACGTGGATACCTAACCTGAGCTTATTATACATAAACGAGGCCCTCTTAACCGTGCTCCACTCGACCCACTGAGCACAACGACGAACGAACACGCCAGATAAGATCCGCCTTAGACCAGAGGGAAAACTGTTCGCCGGCGTGGAAACGAAATTCGAACGCGTGCCAGCCACCCGATTCCGCCGGTCTGCGAGAAGCTTCCTTCTTTCGCGCGGGCTGAGCGAGAGGAGACCTAGCTTGCCTATTTGAAGGCATTGAAGGTTCCTCTGCTTGGAAGCGGAGATTCGAGTTCTTCGATTAACGCGTGGCTTGGATTTTCGATACTCTCTCAGTAGGGGCTTCTCTCACGCGTGCAAACGAGAGGCGAATTTTTCATTGAGAAACGAAAATATTGTTGGACGATGAATGACAAATTCCCCCGGCCTGCGGGAAGCTTCCCTCTTTCGCTCGGGCTGGGCGAGAGCAGACCTAGCTTGCCTATTTGAAGACATTGAAGGTTCCTCTGCTTTGAAGCAGAGATTCGAGTTCTTCAATTAAGGCTTGGTTTTCTCTCGCGTGCAAAGGCGAATTTTTCATTGAAAAACAAAAATTTTGTTACTGCATTATATTATACGAACAGCGATACCCAAACAGAACTCTAAGCCAATTTGTTAATCGCGAGCAGGTATCATTTACTTTAATTCTGACTTTATCAACAATCAGAATTTATTCGTTATTCTGAATCATTTTTGCAACAACACTGTAAGGATTCAGCTGGATTCTTGTTTCACAAAGTTCTGAAGAAATTTCTCGAGCGTGCGAGTAGCTAAAGACTCGTTTAGAAGTTCATTAAAAAACAGCTTTCCTGAATGCAGAATATAACAAGCTCTCCGAACGTCAAGACCAAACAGTCTCCAATCAAAGAAGAACAAACGGAACAAATCAACGCTCAAACGAACATAAATCTGATATTTCACGCGACACGACCTAATAGATGGAGCTTGCCCTTGGAGTGAAAAAGTACCTCGAGCCTCGGTGCAAGCACTGAGTCGATATCGATAAGAGTGTTTGGTCGTCCAACAATTATTTAACGACGTTAAACTTCAAACAAAAACTTGCCAGAATCTCGAACTTTCCCGATTCGTTCGTAACCGTGTTGGATAATTTTTAAAGTGGGTATTCGTATTCCGCGCTCCTAGTCTTCTTCGCTTCACTCTAGAACAGTTGTTCAGTTTATTCCGCACGTTTAATAGAAATGATCCTTTAACGTCGGATAGATAATCGCGGAAGTACGGGGAAACTTCATTTACATAAATTCGCGTTGCGCGGGACAAATAGTTTGTGTAATTGGAATCCGGCGGACTCTACCCTCTGCCAGCGATTTTTCGTTCGTGCAATTGGAGTCCGGATTGAAATAAGTGAATTCGAGCAGCGGGAGTTCATTTAATCGGGCATTGATTAAAATTTCGCTTCAAATAAATGAAGTCCGTGCGAATGGAATTCTTCCGTACGGTGGAATTTCGTTTATAAATATGAATTCTTGCCGAGCGAATTTTTATTAAATATCCTTTCGAAATGGATTTTTACCGATTTTTAGCGATCGAAAAAGTCGAGGAACTCTCGAACAGGAATTTTCCAAAAAGATATTCTTGCGTTGCAAGAAGTCCCGATGAGACTTGTAAATTAACATTGCAAAGACTTGTAAACAAATGTTTTTAAAAATAAAAGTTTCACAGAGAATAGAACTCGCGATACGTACAGAAATAAAAATTTTTCTGAGCGGACAAAATTATTTAAAAGAGTCCTCGATATTTGTAGCGAATACTGCGAATACAAAGGTGGATTTTTAATTAAACGTTCTAAAATAACTTCTTTCCGTGGAACTTTTGTTATTACCGATTCTAAACCATCTGTTCCGCGGGGGCGCGCTGTTGCGCAACGCTTGTTTCCATAAAAATTCCAAAACTCGCAAAGATGAAAATTTTTCAGTCGGTGGAACAGACGCAAATTTATTGAAAATGTCGTCGATTATTTGTAATGGGTATATACTGCTCAAAAGTACAGCACTTCTTTCCATAAAAAATTCCACCAAAACACAGATATTCTTTTTTTTCATACGAAACATATAAACTTGTACGGAATTCTTCTTAAAAAAAAACGAAAGCAACCTGTCAATCGATCGAAACTTTGTCTCTGGTCGTTTAAAAGTCTTTGAAACCCGAATGGTTGCAAGTAACTCGCTCGTATCCGCGGATCCTGTTATTAATTCTCCTCGAGCGGCAAAGCTAAACGTCTCTAATTACCGAGAGTATGGAGGTAGACCCAATCAACGCGAGCTAGACGAGAGACAGGGGTACGTTCGATGAGGGTTTATCGATAGCGAGACTCGGCGAATTCGGCTTGGCTGATGCTGTCTCTTACGACAGGAGTCTGGCCGACCCTCTCTCGCGGGACTGTCTAGATTTCCAAGCAAAGGAGACTCGGCCGCGCTATACATAGCGAGCGCAGGCTAACGAGAAACGTTGGTTTCCACCGGGCGTTATAGTTAAGAGATAATGCTTAATCGATACCGGCAAGAAGGGGCGGTATTATCGTGCATCGAACAGAGAGAGAGAGAGAGAGAGAGAGAGAGAGAGAGAGAGAGAGAGAGAGAGGAAGAGAACGGAAGACGTCGGGGCAACGTGCTGGTGTTGTTGCAACCACCTCCTCATGCATGTAACCAATTTCGAACCGCACGCGCCCATAACCATATCTGCACGCAGCCAACTATGCATAGTCCTCGGATCCCCTCTCTCTCTCTCTCTCTCTTTGTGTATTAATTCTACCTGCACGTTTACGACGGAAACCTCTTTCTCTCCCGGTAAGGACGACCTCTGCCCGTAATTTTACATCAGCAACCAACACGCAGCAAGCTGCCTCACAGCGGCAGCAACATGGCGGAAGCTCGCGAGATTGCGGCCAACGACTACGTACGTACGTCGTTGATCTCAGCCCTCCGGTGGAAATCACGGTGATCTCTTGGTCGAGATCCACCTAGCCAGGCTTGATCTATCGCGCGGCCGGGAACGCAGATTGTTGCAATAAACGGTTTCGCCGGATCCGTCTGGGAGGTGGTTGTTGCTGTTGAATAATTGCACGGCTGCCTGGGATTGCCGGCAACGTTCGTTGCTCCGGAGACTGTTTCGCGGAAGATAGCGGCGAATCTCGCGGAGATCTTTGAGCTCGTTTGCTCGACCTCGCCGCGACTGATCGAAGTTGAGAAGGAGCGTAACGAATTAGGGACTTGAGGTTGGATATCATCGTTTGATGATCGAGTCACCAAAGTAGAGAGTGGTGACGAGTCGAGTAATTGTACGCAGACGGTGTTCTGTGAAATTGCGCGCTGCTTTATGTTTCTCCTCTGTTCCTTGGAAAGTTTTAATTTGTTTCAATTAAAATAAACGGGAGAAAGGGCTCTTCCTGCACAGGGAAGATGAAAAGAGCGAGCGTCAAAGTGAAAGTCGAGAACAATGTTGGAGATGAATAACAAGATAAGTAATATTAAAGATAAATAAGATGAGCGTATGGATACACTAATATGAGCGTAAATCTAACAATTACAGTGGTAGATGATAAGCTAAGGTAGGACCTACAGTGATAGATAAAAATAATGATGTAATGTTTGGGATAGAAATTGAATGAATAAAGCACGTTATGTAAATGCAGTGAGGTAGTAAGCAGAAAAGAAGAACTGTACAATAAGGTGTAGCAGGAAATTGAAAAGTGGAGAAGTTAATTTTATTGCACAATCTGTTAGCCAGATGCTATTCTACGAGGTTACATACTATTTTCTGCCAAGATACTCTCCTCCGTTTTCTCCCCTGTTGATTTATGTATTTTTCTGCCATAAATTTCATATTTTTAATATATTAACATATAGTTAATTTATATAACGTGTAATAATAATATTACAATAAGTTTTTACTGTAATGTAATATTACAATATTATAAATTATTACAAATATCATATTAAATATACATTACATTACAATTGATTAATCTCAATCACTTCGTCAAGAGAATATCGTTCGTTATTTGTAACTACATTATAAATCAACAACTGAATCTACATTGCTCCCATAAATCTTCTTCCTAGCTCTCGAACAGTGGATACGACGTACTTGGAAATTCTTCCTTGGTATCCTTGGAACATTACGTAACCGCAATGGCCGGTACAGTAGCTATTAACCCGGACGTTAGTGAATATATCGAGGATGATACTGGACCATGGCGCGGACACTATCAACTCTGGTAATAGTACGTATATTTTAGATACGTTCAGTTCGCAAGTACCTCGTAACCGGACGAATAACGTGTCGTTCAACTGTAAAGGTTCTGGAAACGCTGCTTCGGATTCAGCGAAACATTAGAACCAGAACTACTTGACCCCTCGGTAACTCTTCGGAAGATAGTTATAATCCATATTTCGTTTATTTCATTTAATTCTTTTTTTCTGGATTTCTTTTTTACATTTTATCACTGAAAGTGATTATAGCGGGGGTAACCCAGAAAATCGGGCCTCTTCAGGTGCAACGCTGATGCAACGAAAATTAGCGATTGGTTGATTTGGGTCACGTGATTCGCGAGGGGGCGTGGCGTAGACCTCGAGTAGGAGTGGCGTTGTCTGGTACTGGGCTACAAGTCGTGCAGTTTTTTCTTTCTTTTTGTAACTTTTGTTTCTTTCTTTTTCTCTCTGATCAATTTCTCTTCCTTTCTTCTTTCTCGTGATTTTTTTATTCCTTTTCGTTTTCCTTTTTTTATCGATTCTTTTTCTCCTTTTCGCACCCTGGTCAACTAATTGAATTTTAAATTCGACTGTTCTGTTTTCATTTATTCTCCGTTTCTTTCTCTCCCTTTCGACTTTTCTTTCACACGTTTCCCGATCTTTCGTTTGTCTCTTCTCTCTGACGTTTTCCAAGATTTTTTTTATTCTCTTTCACTTTGGCCTTTCTCCTTTGTCGTGCGCTTCAATCGACTAGTCGAATTGGAATTTTCTGACTTCTAATTCAATCGGTCCAATTTCATTTACTCCCCGTTTCCTCTCCTCTCCTCTCTTTTTGATTTCTCTTTCATGTTTCTCGTGATTTTTTATTGACTTTCCTTCTCTGATCCCGTGCCTTGACCAATTAGAATCTAATTTCTAATTTCTAATTCAATCGTTCTACCATCGTTTTCCATTCTCTTCCATTCTCTTCTCTCACCGTTTAATTAGTATTTTCATTGTCTCTAATCCAGTCGTGTTCATTTTTTTCGTTCACTCTCTTTCCCATTTCTCTCTCGCGTCTCTTTGTCGTCCTCCCTTCCACGCTTTTCCTCGTGTCCCCGTTTCCTCTCCCGTTTCTCTCGTCAACTATTCCATCGTGTTTATCCCGTGCCCTCGTCAACTAACCGAATTTAAATTTTCCACGTTCCACTCGCCTACTCTCTCAGTCTAACGACTTCCTCAACGACCCTCCACTGGATCCCGGTGGTGCCCTTCCTCTTTAACCAACGTCCCACGCGTCCTTCTTTCGTCCCTGTCGCCGGAATAGTTCGACGTCGGCGTCGTATTCCGCAAATAATCGCCTCTTTATGCTAACTAGACGACTCTCGTCGAGATAACTTTGAATTAGCTCGCGATTAGGCGGCTGGGTCCTCACGGGCCATCTGGGCCGATTAGTTGGTCGCCCGGTCGAAGTAACCAGCCCCCTTCCATTTCGTTTATCGACTCTTCGTTCTGGTTTCTCTGCTTAAATTCTCATCGTTGGAGAATTTTATAGAAACAGGCCGTCAATTTCTTCGAATAATCCTTTCACGCTTGAAACTTCTCGTCAACTGTTTAAGCATTTAGCCCGTCATGAAACGTAAGAAAGAATATCATAATCGATTTACCTATCAGAGGTTCGAGGAAGGTTCGATGTACTTTTAAATAAATTTAACGCAATTAAATGTAATTTTGAGTAGATGGACAATGAGTGGATAGACAATGAAAAAGTTTCGACAATTTGAACTGTACAATTTCGTGAAAAAAAAAGATCATATAACCATCCATTTGGTCTCATTTTGAAGCACGAAGCTTGTACATTGACAGTCGCGAGTTTTCGAAAATGATCTTACGTCGCGTAACTGAGGACACACTTTTCTCGAAAATTGCAAAAATTCGAGAAAAACGCATGTGAAAATGTAAAAAAAAAAGGTTTTCCATCATCTGACGATTGAAATTTTTTCTTTACCTCGTACAAACTCGCTGCACGATTTTTTTTTTCACTATTTTTTATTGCTTGTAACGCAACATGTTGGGAGTTTTTTTCCGCGATCACCAAAGCGAGTCTCTGTTTTTTTCTCTTTTAACCAGAGGTTTTCTCAGTCCAAGATTTCGCCCGATTTTCTCGTTTCTGCGAAAATTCTTCGACTCTCGATCGTCGCAAAGTTTCGTTCGAAAATAATTCCCTCGCGATTAGGCGGAAACGAAAAGCCAACCAGGAGGGGGCTCGGCTCGCGAGGCGTTTCTTCTCCGCGAAGAAGCAAAGGCTCGCCGAACAAAAACGAAACGAGAGGATCGCAGAGGCGAAAAAGAGGAGAAATTAGCGGCAGTCGGGTTTCCAGCTGGCGAGCATTCGCGACCTCTCGCGTTGCTCGCTTCGTTGCGCCCTCGAGCGGGCTGCGCAATGGCGCTCTCCCCCGCCCCCCTGGGGCTCTGCACGGCTGCGCGAAATCACGATAAATATCCCAGCCGAAAACGGGCGTCTATAGGAGAAGTTATCTAATAAAACGGGAAAGGCGAGTGGAACGCGTCGTTGTAATTTGCTCGCAATTTTGGTCACGTTGCCACGGTATAGCGCACGCTGAATTTACAAGCGCGTGCGAGATCCCTCCGCCACTCGTATAATTTCCAATCGGCGCCCGTCGATCCGTTGATCGGCGAGTCGAGCGTTTATCGTTTATCGTCTCGCCGAGCGCTATCCCTGGAAAGTCGGTCGGGATTTCGCGGAAATTGCCGGCCAATTTCCGCGGGAACGCTCGAAGAAGGTGTCGCGGGTCACAACGAAACGGGCTCGACCGAAAGGGGAAATCGTTCACGCGAGACAATACAATTTTGAAACGACGAGAGAAGCTGTTTTCCTGCGAAAATCTCGAAAGTAGGGGATACTCGTTGCGACTATCGGAAACGATTCGTTTCAATTGTCCGATTGCGGATGCTCGCGCAATTTCGTATTCTTATGAAGAGGGGTAGAGGCATAGAACGTGGGTAGGAATTGGTTTTGTCTTTTGTTAAACATTGCATTGAAATTTGAGAATTCGCGAATTTCAAAGACGAAGGCCAAAGAACGGATATTATTATGTACTATTTCTTTGATTCTCTTTCACTCGCGTACTCTTATTTCCAGAAATCACGACGAAAACGTTCGACTGTGATTGCAACGATCATTCGATTTTATAATTTTGTTGAATTATCACGTAATTATTAATGACGAAAATAAAACGAAAATCGATTCTTTTTGAATTGTTGTATCATTCTTATCGTTGGTAATTCACTGAACATGCTTTTACTTTCAAAAATTACGACGAAAACGAGCGCTCAATTGCGATTTTCGTGGAATTAAATTATCACGCAATGATTAATGACGAAAGTCGGGGGAAAAAATTGTTTTCGATTGTTCGCTGAATTTACAATGAACGTTCGAAAATCACGAGGATTGCAACGATCATTCATCTCAATTCCATATTTTCTAATTAAATTTTTGTATTAATTGTCAAGACGAGAATCAGAAAAAAACTTGATTCTTACCGAATTGTCACTTTATTCTCAGTGATTTACTTTTGATTTTTCACTGAATTTATTGTGAATATTACTTAATTTATAACGAATGTTCAAAAATCACGACGAAGAATCGCAACGATCATTCAATTCCTTATTTTCGTTTAATTAATGTATCACGTAATCACCAATGACGAATCAGAAAATAAATCACCAAAAGTCACAAGAAAATCGTACAATTTCTCTGTTTGATACTTTGATTTACCCTCCATTTCTCGCTGAACGTACGTACGTACCCTCGCTTCCGAAAAGAATCACGACGAAAGCACTCGACGAAGATTGCAGCGCGACCGCTCAATTCCGTACTTATATCCCTTGTTTATTTTCGAATTCCCCTCGGTTTGTATCTCCAGAGGAGGCATCGCGTCGTTCGGAAAGCCACTCGGTCCCAAAGTCCTCCATCTTTCGTCATACGGACGCACAAAGAGGTCACAAAATGGGGCGCGGGAGGGGGACGCGAGAGAACAAAAGAGTCGGAGCAAACATCAGACGAATGGAAGATCCCCCCCTGCGAGAAAGGCTGTCTCGATGGTTGGACAGCCTTTCTCTTCCGGGCAGCGCGAGGGTGCGCTCTTTCAATTTCACCCCTTCTCGCTTGCGCCCTCTGCGCCCTTCGTATTCACCCTGTTGATACCTTCGGCTTCATCAAGCGTAGGCAGACACGTCCTTTGCTAAAAACTTACCTTCTTGCCTGCCGTGAGCTCGTTCCGTTCTTCGTTTCCACGAAGAGTCCACGAACATCCCCCTACGGTTGCTACTTAAGGATCGCGCTGACCCTCTTT
>KQ435706.1:3058112-3070207 GCA_001276565.1 Melipona quadrifasciata
ACGCGGTTTCCCGCGCGCCATTGTACACAAACGCCTGCAAACTATAGGTGTGGTTTAACCACACCAACGGCCACTGCTCGCTATTCAAACCTCTCCGACCCCGTTTCGCATTTTCACGGTCTCATTCGAGATCTCTGTTCAAAACCAGCGCGTGAAATCAGTCGATAGATATCTTTAAGCGAATCGATATTTCTTAGAAATCGTTAGGGATCGTGATCTCTTCGGATTGTGGAAGGTTGAGGTAAGTGCTGAGAGGTCAAACACAGTCGTTTTGTCAGTCTGTGGCCAGATTCTCTTTTTATTATAACATGTTCCAAGTCGTAATATCCGGTCGCAAACTATGGAAAATTAAATAACGACGAACAATCTCGAAAGCAATTATGTTGACACGCACTTGCGTTCATTTGCATTGTTGTATCTGCAATAGGAAATCACGGTATTCGGTATTCTTGTAAATGTTTAGCTTCATTATTCGCACTCACGTTTTAACAAGATTTGTTTTAACAAGATCATTATTTCGTAATTCATCGTACTTGCTCGCATTTTAACAAGATGTTTTATAATATATATTTACGGGATAAAGTACGGAGAAGTGGACAAAATTCGCAAAATTTTCCATTTCGTCTCAATTGAGAAACGTGTTTCGTTCAGAGATTAATTTTCAATGAGAAAACTTTTACTTCAACTGCCATTAATTTTTTCTCTTCTTCCTACGCTGCGAATATAACAACTCATTTACCAATATCATAATCCACGTAATATCGATGTTACGTTTGTATTTTAAATTCTCGACGAAGTGTTTTGAGTAAAATAAGAAGATTCGGCTATACATAACTAATTTTTTTAGGTTATAAATTTGCTTATTTTCTCGGCAAAGTGCGAACGAAGATGTATCTACAGAAATTGAATAAAATTCTGAAGATTGGGCTCATGACGTAGGTTACAGTTTTCATAACTTATTTTTAAAAATTTCAAACTTTGTACGTAATTGTGCAGGGTACATCGTACTGTAATTTTAATCTATTTGTAGCGGCCTAGGATTCCTCAAATACGGGTTTCGAACACTCGACTAGCACAAGCCGCAAGTGGCTGCGCGCCTAGCGTCGATGTCCTACCGATCTTCGATGTTAAGCAGCAGAGTGTGCGGAACCCCGCTAGGGATGGGTTGTCGAACCAGCCTTAGTTAGCAGGTTTAGTTACAATAACAGGCGTCTGGGGTAAGGAGTCGCTGCCATCAGCCCCCACTGGATGAGTCTAGGCAGTGACTTCGAGACGAAACGCAATTGCCTTTCCTCTCTCTCTTTTTCTCCTTCTCCTTCCCAACTGCATCCAGGGTCTTTAAATACATTTACAGCTTCTTTATATTTAATCCTGATCCAGTTTGCTAGATCTAAATTACGATACCAAAAGTGTTATCGTAAAGCCGAAAAAATCACGACGCCGGTTATCGGCAGGCAGGCATTGTCACAGACGCGCGAAGAGCGACGCTCCTCGACGAGAAGACGAAGGAGAGAGGGAGGCATCGATAAAGAAAGCTTCGGGGAGAGGAGAGATTAAATTTGAATGCGGTGTTCTGACGGGCAGAAGCAGCCAAGGTGGCAGCGTAATCGAATGATATTCAAATTTAAATGGCCAGCGCAATAAAGTGTTTAAGAATTTAAAACTTTATTTGACTTTCAAAGTGACTTCTTCCCCCCCCCCCTCCCTCCCCCCTCTCTGGACCAAGACCGCCCTCCACTTATCCGGCGACCCGGCAACGAAGAGTTCCCAGTTAATTTCGCATTTCGTCGCTTTTACCGGCTTCCTACCACTCGTTCCGAGGCTTCTTCTTCCTCCTCCTCCTCCTCCTCCTCTTCGTCGTCTTCTTCTTACGTTACGGAACGTTAATGGGTCCACCGAGCGGAAATGGCGAGCTTGTTCTTGCCAGTATCATGTTATTTCCTTAGCCTCGCCAGACGCTGCTCTCTCCTCCTCCTCCCAGCCGTGCCTTGCTCGATGCGTTCATGATTGTTGTATCGTCTGGAATTTAGTTGGAAACTTGTTAGCCGACTCGTTTACGACCCCTCCGGCTTCCCCTTGGTAATCCATAATCGTAAAGTTTCCGCCGGTTGATTTTATTACGCAGTAGATTTTATTTGCCGCGCAAGTTTCGGTGCGTCAGCCGGTTTCTCGTCGCGCTTCTCGTCATTTTCAACGGGCGGATGTTACCTGAAATATTAATTAGTGTGTCGATCTGGTAATTAATACGTCGTGACGTGTAACAAACTTTTTTTTGTCAAGTTGCTAATTTGCTCACGTTGATCTCCGCATCTTGTCTCGGATTGAAGTGTTATAGTATGAAATATAGCATTATAACATTGAATTTTTCCAAAATCTTTTTCCAAATGTTACATTTGAGAACTTTTATCTGACGATGTTATCCAAGTGATTCGCGTGTCGAAAATTTTTTGTTCAATGAAACTTGATCAAGTTTCAATTGTTACGAAAAATGACACTGCATTGGACATGTTGGTATTGAATGCCCAATTAATATCCAATTAATTAATTAATTCTCAATCAAGAAACATCGACATCTCAAAGAAAAGTCTCACTTACTTATGGAGATTATACAATAACTCTGGAAAAAAATATTCTTAACTTAGGTTATTATATAACTATATCATTATACAACTACATTAAGATTATTATATAACGATAGGTTATTATATAATTATAGGAATATTATGGAATATTATATAATTCATTCGTTACCAGTTATATAACATTTTCGCATCATCGCATATAATTTAACTGGACCACCCCGTACACTTTTATTAAATTTGTCAAACGGAACGCAAATATTTCCATCTCAAAGGTACAAATTCCCAAAAATAAATATTTGCCGTAAAGAGACAACGCGCGAACGGTAAACAAATTCCAAGATTCGCGTCGACACGTTCGACACCGCCTTCTCTCTTTAATTCTCCAATATTCGGCAAGTTATTTTTCCCGACGCTATGACGGCGAAATTCTGCCGCGTGAAATAAAATTAGACGCGTCCGGTGGACGTCGGCGTTCGGACGTGACGACGTATAGACGCAAATAAAATTATTCCTTATCACGTTATTTCTGCCGTGGTTGCCCGAACGTGGATGCGTCTGCCGCACGGGGAGAACTCGACGCGGACGTTGATTGGCCGCTTTCGGCTTGCAGCCTTCCTTCCCCTTTTTACTTTCTCTCGCCGCTGGTCCACGCGCGGCTTCCTTCTTGCTTCCCCCTTGCGACGGGGGCACGACCTCCGCGAAAATATTTCCGCGTTGCGTTTCTTCCCGAGACGGGCGGACGATGGAACGTGGCCTTGGAATTTCTCTTTCCACCGCGCTTGCGTTTCTCTCCTTTCTCGAGGCGAGGAGGCCGAGAGACCTCGGGGAAAAATGTGTTTCTTCGTGGGGTGAAACGTCCCCGGGTCGTTATTGTCGACGGATACCCCGATTACGCGGCGTCCACGAAAACCAGGGAATTTAATTTCGCCTGATTGGATCGTCCTTTAAAAACTGTCCCCCCCCCCCTGACAAACCTCGACAGACCCGTCCCCTTCCTTCATTCTGTAAATTTCAAAGGGACCGTGGATTGATCTTGAATCGAATTTTGGAAGTGTTCGCGTGTGCTCGGTCAGTACAAATTGCAAAATAGGTTGAAACTATTTTGCAGATTAATTTCAAGTTGGTAAGTTTGACGGAAATAATGAATAATGAATTTTAAGGTACCGTGAAACGATGCAGGGAGATTAATTTGGAAATACGATCTTTTATATTATATAGCGGTATGCCACAATATAAATATTAAATTCAGGCTACACGCAATACACGCAATTATTCGAAAACCAATTTCAAACTGATCAAAGGTTTGATTAAATGGACAACGCATTCCAAATTGTGTCTTGTTGTTAAGATACCACGAGACTGCAGGGAAATTAACTTGAGACTATGTATAATCTTTTATAATTGTGCAACTATTTGAAAATCAATTTGAGACTGGCTAAAGGTCCGATTGAAATAACGAATTCCAAATTGTATCTCGTTGCTAAGATACTACAGGAAGATTAATTTGAAACAATATACATTTTACGTTGTGAAACCATCATGAAACTAAAATCAATTTCAGACTAACTAAAGCTCTGATTAAAGTAACGAATAACGAATTTCAAATTGTACCTTGTTACCACGTGAAACTAATTCGAAACTACAGTCTTCTACGTTGAAACTATTGAAACTATTCTAAAATAAAAATCAATCTGAAATTCATTAAAGATTAGAAAATATCTAAAAGTACTTATATTCTGGACAAGAAAATTTTTGCAACTGTGAGAAATTAAATTTGTCGAGAGTTTTTCAGACCCATACATAAATATTTTGTCTCTGAAGGAAAAGCAGAAACTCTCTGGTACGGGGGTCTTGTGAATAATTCCATAAATTACGAATATGCGATCATTATCATACAGTTAATAAACATGCAGTTTGTTTTACAATTAACACACAGTTAATAAAGTAAAACAAACTTCAAAATGAACTAACCACGAATTCAGAAATCTAGAATCAGAAATCTATCCCGCAGAAATAATCGCTGATCTACTAAAATGATCAAAAAAATCAGCTTCTAAGCTATTTTAAAAACATTTAAACTACTTCGAGTGACTTTCGTGCAATTTACAGTGTTAAAAAAATAAACAAGTGACATTTCACAATATGTGTAAAACTGTATTCCATAAATAAAATCTCTCCACTTTCCTCTTTGCACCTCGCGTTTGCTAGTTTTACACTCCAGTTGCTTCCAATGGTAATGACTCTAGCTAGACTCTAATGACAGAGCGGCGAGATCGACGGATCAACTCGTTCCCAAGCGAGTCGCGGAGTCGCTTCTTTACAAGAAAAATACAGTCGGGGAAAGCGTCGACCGGAAGTCTCGATGAGCCAACAGGGGCCAGATAGTAATCTCGAGGTAGAGGCTGAAATAAAAATCTCGCGGAGGTGGAGGCAAACGAGCCTCGGTAGCGCCTTATTGCCGACGCGAGACAACTTCGTCTCGCGACTGCGAGGAGCGAAAACGGCGGAGGGGGTTGTTCAGGAAGGGCGAAACGAGATCAGAGGCACGGAATCCCGCGGCGGTGCATCTCGTCAACCCCGCGGGAAGCAGACACCGCCGTCTGCCGTTTAATTTCACTCGGCCAGGTAATCTGACGGGCCAGCGCAATTTTCCGAAGATCCTCGAGATTCCACGCAGCTGTTTCAGTTCGAGATCCAAAGCGCTGGAAAGACGATAGACGCGTGAAGAGCCAGGTGAACGGTCGTCCACTTGGCTCTTGGCTCGTTGCCTCATGTTTATGTAAGAAGTTTCCCTTCCGTTCAAGGTTATGGGATATAACCTGGCGTTTCTCGGAGTATAATCCGGCGTGCTGGACGTGTTGGGATTGAAACGTTGTCGGCAATCGGTGTGGACGACTGTTGTGTATAGGGTGACTATTATCACTGAAAGTGATTTTAGCGGAGGTAAGCCAGAAAATCGGGGCTCTAGTGCAACGCTGATGCAACGAAAATTAGCGATTGGTTGATTTGGGTCACGTGACTCGTGAAGAATAGAAGTGGCGTTGTCTGGTACTGCGCGATCGCGCCTGTAATTTGTTTTCTATCGATTCAAACGTTGGCAAAGATGTCGTCTTCATTTCCTCTTCAGAACCGTTCCTTCTGGGCCTTTCAGTGAGACAAATCGTAGTGGGGTACAAGTCGTGCAGTTTTTTAAACAGCCAATTTATATTTTGTGAGTTTCATTTCTTCTTGTGTCATCCTTTCCAAAAATGAATAAATCTAGAACAATTTTTTTTAAACTTTTTACATTCGATTGTACGCGTAGTATATATATTTTATAGAATATGTCAAACATTAAATTGTAGAACTATAGATTCTTTCAACAGAAGATACAATGACAACTTGCAGTGACAGACACTCGTTCTCGCTTCATAATTAAAGAAACTCTCAACAGAATTTCAACCGTTGCTCGAACGAATTTTATTCAAACATTAGTTTCATACAAATGCAAGGTCAGCGTTCGAGAAAACGTTGGAAAAAGGTAATTCCTGCTATCTGTGGGTAGTTCAAACCTCCTATGGACTACGACACTTTGTTTGAAAATTTGTAAAACACACAGCGCATCAATGTTTATCCCGAAGGTTCAAACAAATGTACGTTGAATGTCGTGTTGCGTTTTTCTCCACGTTTGTTTCATAGCTGAGGGAAAGGAGGCGGGGGAAGAGAGAATCGAAAGCACATCCATTTTGAAAATTGAACTCCTCCGTTCTGCCGTTCTGGCTATTATTATGCCGTTCGATTTCACCCGGAAGCCTCTTTCAGAAGCAAAGGCGAGGGTCTCCCTCCGTCTTAGAACGTTTCAACAGACGCGGCGGCGGCAACCACGTTTCATTTCTTCCGTCCGACTTTTCCTCCGGCTGTGAGCCTCGTTTCTCGGTCGCGGTCTACGCAACAGAGCAAATGGCAACGCCAGCCACCCTCCCATCTATCGGGGAGTTTCAATCTTCGGGGTTTTTAAGTCACGCCTCGTGCCCTCCCGTAACCCGACGTGACGTTTCCGGGTTTCGAAATTTACGAGACGGCGGCTGAAATCTGGCGAATTCTTCTCCCGTTTCTCGTCGAGATGATTAAACGACGAGGCAGTTCTAAAAGTAACATCAAGCTTTTTTTCTTCGACAATTATCAAAATCTTTCGTGATAATATTCTTTAGTAAAATTGATCGACTTTTTCGATAAAGTAAAAACAAAACGGAAAGAAATTCGCCAAATGCTCCGACGTACGACGGAAAACTGTTCGAAAAGGCTTGAAAGGTGTTAGAAAATTAAAATCTCGCGAAACTATAAATAAAAATCGAACAGATTCGCCAGGGGAGATTCCCTTTCCCTCTAATAGTGTTTAGTTAGACGGTCGGCCGGGGGATTCGGCTGGCAACGCGACGACCGCGACAAACAAATTTAATCGCGGCTTACACGCCGGGATTACGCGGGGACCGCGATCGCGCGGTCCGGTTTTCGCGCGCGCCAGATTTGTCAAGAGGTCGGTTGCATCCCGGCGTGCGCAAATCCGCGCCATTTCGAGTCCAGTTTATTCGCCGCGCGGCCCAGGATCGCGTGGATTTTCGGAGAATCACGCACATCCGTGGCCTACCCGGATTCCGAATATTACGATGAATCCCGGCGATTATCGGTTCCCGCTACGAGCGTCCCTTACGCTTTCTCTCCCCATTTCATTTCCATGGAATTATCGCGTCACAGATCGCCGCACCGTGGCGGAATTACGGATTCGTTAATGAGGGAAGATGCTGTGTGTTTATTTTCTCAAACGTGTCCAGGACGATGTTGATTATTTCTAAATGTCTGGAGGACGCTAATTACCTTTGGATGCAAAGTGTTCGGTTATGACGGAGGATGGTTGCGAAAATTGCATATTTTCTGGGACATTTCTATGGAGAGTGTTAATTATTTTTGGGTATAAAGTGTTTCCCAATATTTTTTTTTTTTTTTTTTTTTTTTTTTTTTTTTTTGCGTTGAATACGCGAAATTCTTTTGACGTTGTATGTGTCAAATATTTTTAGAAATATTTTAGCATGTTTGCAGAGGTTAACTGTCATCAGGATTTATTAATACGTAAATGTTACAGTAACAAATAGAACCATTTTTCGTAGTCATGTGTTCCGAGAGACACGTTAAATTCTTTTGAGGATGTCAACTATTTTCCAATAAAGTATGTTAAATTTTTTTATTATAATACATACTTGTGGAGGATATCAATTATTCTCAACGAGATTTTTTTTCTTTTTAAATCGATTTAATTATGCTTCTACACTAAGAAATTTTTGCAATCATAATTTATTAATGGGTGCATAATACTGCGCAAACGCTGTTCGAAAAGAAAAATATTGAATTTCTCTAGGAATATTTTAACACATCCGCAAAGAATGTCAACTATTCCTCGGACGAAGTATGCATTTATTCATCAAGTTCCACATTTTACGTTCGCCGAAGGAGTCAATTATATATTTACCAACGGACTATTTTTCAAGTTCAAATCCACGTTTCACGTTTCCGAATAAACGAGTTGGAATTTTCGTGAAAGGAGATAGCTGGCGTGGCAAACCGCAGGCGAAATAAGCAGGTGAAAATAAAAACGAGAGCACGAGGGATCGGAAATGGCGCGGCATTCCCCGATCGGTGGACGGCGAGTGCCGGTGAACGTTGGCGGCTATCGCTGAAAAGCGGTAACAATCGGCCGACGACGGAAACGGACGTGACGTCAACAAGCGTGCAATTTGCTTGACGATGCGGAATTGCTCGCGCGCTGCCTCGTCGCTCCAGCCCCGAGCGTATTCATTCTCGCCTCTCGGTCCACGCCGGTTTCGAATTCTCGAATTAACCTCTATTCGACCGTCCGACACTCGTGAAATGGGACACGGATCGTGGAATTCGCGCGACGATGCCGCACACCGGTGCACTCCACGTTCCTCTATCCACGCAATGACGCGAAGATTTTCGTGAATAATACGCACGATCGCGCGTACTTTTCTTTTACGGTCGACGTCCCCTTGGTGGCGAAGGGGGGGAGCAAACGAGATCCCGATGGACGATGGCTGAAACAAATCCCGATTCTCTGGGTCTGCAGGAGCGAGACAAATATGAAAATTTCACTTGTTCTTTCACTAGTTTCTTTTTTTTTTTTTTTTGGTTTTGAGGTTGTGAGATTCTTATCGAGTTACACCATCAAAATAATGTTGAGGATGGCAAAAAATATTTTATTTCCAATTTCTAATTAGTGCTTGAATCTTAAATCTTGATGCGCAACGCACAATATATAATAATATAATGTGCGGATGGATCACCTAAATAATTTCCTCGTTTTTAGAGACGTGACTTTGTCGATAAAAGTTACTCAGTACTGAATATAACATTCGAATATGATAGTAATAATTTTCTTTTTTAAGTGGAGGCATTTTGAAAATTTCATCTTTAAATGATATATATCATTCATTATTTAAAAAAGTAAAGATGAAATCTTCATATATACATGTTTATCCAATAATCGACATAGTTGATCAACATTTTTTATAAAAAAAAAGAGTATTAGTCTAGTTCAGGAGACATTTAAATTTAATTCTGTAATTTGGTAATGAATAACTTTTATTAAGAAAATTTATTCGTGTCTCTAAGAGCAAGAGTTATTTACGTGATTCTGATTGTAAATGAAATCCACTCTGTACGACATAATATACTTTTATTAGATATGGAAAATTTTTAAAGATGTTAAAATATGTCCCTCTCAAATTTTCTTTTCGCAGCAACGACTTTTATCTATCTGTGATCAATAATTTTTGAACTCAACCAACACAAAATCCTCGATTTCTCTTTAGAATACTAAATCGGTATTACATCAGCTCACGTTCATTTGATTTTGATATGAAAACGAACGGTGGAAAATAATCCGCAGTCTTCCTAAGTCACGCACACATCTCTTCTGCCGATGGATCTCGAGGTTTTTCTGGTTTCATTTATTTGAATTTGCATTTCGATATTCCTCAGGAATTTGTCGCAAGTAACGTATGAATATGTATGGAAATTCATGTATTCATGAACGTAGTCGAACTGGGATTTGTTTCCGCCGTTATATTATATTACTGGCTCCGCGTTTCAAGAACAGAAGAGGGAAAAGATGTGGCGCGTCTTCCGAGTTTCACGAAAGATCAATTTGTATCGCGTCAATTGTCAATGTAATCAGAAATGCACATTCGCGTTGACGAGTGATCTTGAAAACACAACCGAATATACTTCGCTGTAAACTTTTCAAATTTCGCGTTTCAAACATGTTACAACGATTAATCGACTCTAGTTGTGTTAAATTTTGTATAATTCGCCACTGTCTTTTGTGTGACTGCGAAAATTCGATATATTAATAATAAAATACTAGAGAACTTGTTGCATTAAATTTCCATTAAATTTCAATTATATTAAAAATTGCTCCGCTAGACACACGGCGAAGACAATGAAAAATTGTCGATAATTTAACATTAATTGTCTGATATAAATGTAGCGGCCTAGGATTCCTCAAATACGGGTTTCGAACACTCGACAAGTGGCTGCGCGCCTAGCGTCGATGTCCTACCGATCTTCGACGTTAAGCAGAGCAAAGTGTGCGGGGAATTAGGGATGGGTGACCAGCAGCCTTGTAGTAGGTTTTTAGTTACAATAACAGGCGTCTGGGGTAAGGAGTCGCTGCCATCAGCAGCCCCCCCCCCCACACTGATGAGTCTAGGCAGTGATTCCGAGACGAAACACGAACTATCGCTTTCTCTCTCCCACACCTTACCTAAATAAAATTCCTTCCACAGCCTTTTTTCCATTCATCCTTCACAAGTTTACGTTCCTTTATAACTTTGTAAAATGAGAGATCACTATAAAACGATTCACTTGGTCTTATTTTAAAATGTAAAAACTTCTGCCTCGACAACTGCAAAGTTTTAACTCCTTTCGAAAATAATTTTACATCGCGCAGCGGGTGGAAAACTTGAGGATATTTTATTCTGGAAAATTATAGGAATTCAAACGCGTGTAGGAACAGTGAAAAAAATTTTTCGCAATTAAATCTACCATGGTCTTGGAGATTGAATTTTTCTCTTTGCAACGAGCCTTTAAAATTCGCTGTATGTGATTTCTTTTTTATTAAACGACGAAATGTTAAAAGTTCTTGAATTTCTAATATTCAAAGTGCAATGAAATAGAAACGTTTTAAGAGATGATTACAGAAGAAAATGATAGTGCATGCAGCTGTAGAAAACTATTTTTGAACGTTTTCACGCACGTTTCAATTCCCCTCAGTTTTCGAGGAAAAATCCTTTTCCCACGTGATGCAAAGTCTTCTTCGAGGGAAAACAAACCCCAGGCAGAGAACTCGTTTCACGGTTTAAAATGAAATGAAGTATGGTCTGTTCAAATTATCGACAATTTTTCATTGTCGTCAGTGCAGCACGTACTACTCGCTATCATGTGCGTACATTCGTTCCAGATATTTTCAAATTCAACACGATACAACGAAGAAGGAGTAGGAGCAGGTACGGCACTCGCGTTTCATTCTTAAACGGACTTATTCGGCGCGAGCGAACCAAGTGGTTGAAATAATAATAAGCGGAGAGAGGCTCGTAATAAGTTATGTCGTCCACTTAAAAATTCCCACCGTTCTTAAACCGGCGCGCCGGAAACCACAGCCCCCCCCCCACTTTTCTTCTTCTTCTTTTTCTCTTCTTTCATTTTTTTTTTTTTTTGCCTTCTCAGCTTACTCCTCTCGTGAGTAACTCGCGGCAACAAAACCTCTCGCGGCTGATGAATTATTCCCCCCTCTTCCCAAATGTACGACTGTAATCGAATTAAAGAACCGCCGCGCGAAGTTCTGATAGAGGGTGCTCCCGTTCCGTGGCCGATTCATTATCCGGGGGACGAAGTTTCCCGGACGACGATTCTGTCGCGGTTAACGCGTCGCTCGTCGCTCGAAGTCGAAGTCGCGGGTACACCTCGCGGACACACGCGTTATTAACGATCCCGGCATCGTCTCGAGACGTCGACCGGCTCGCGTTCTTCCTCGCCTCGTCGTCTGCCGTTTAATTAATTTACGATCCTCCCTGATTAATTTACGATCGACCAACGTGTCTAATCGAGACAGATGCCTGACGTTCACTTTCTTCTTCTTTCTGTTTTCTTTTTTTTTTTCTTTTCTTTTCGTCAGGTAGAATTTTCCTCTCAGGCGCGACTTTAGGAATTTTTAATCTGATGTGTTTATAATTGTGATATTATTGGTGATTATTGACGACTATGGTTGTGATGATTATTGATGATTATGATTGTGATATTGTTGATAACTATTAATATTGTAATATTATATTATATTCATTTATTATGCAAGTTTGAATATCCGAGGATCTTATTTCCATTTTTGATATTCAGTATGTGATGAATATTCTTCTAATATTTTATAATATGATTGTTTAATATAAAATTAATATATAATAATAT
>KQ435706.1:3072643-3083855 GCA_001276565.1 Melipona quadrifasciata
GAGTTAGGGGCAGTTGGAACCGGTGTTGGTAAGCCAATCGACGTGTTCCCTTCGTAATTGGTCGGTTCTGGCGCCTTTAACTGACAAATAAATTTCCCCCGGACTGGCGGCGGGGCTTCTTTAATTGAAGAACGTACAATAAAGAAAGTCAGTCGACCCTTGGCGTTTCTTTTATTTACGATCCTACTTCGGATCGTGCCGATGGGCGAAAAGGGAAAAAAAAGAGAAAGAAAGGGAAAATCTTGAAAGTTGAAGCGAGGTAAATAACGAGGCCTCTCGGGCCGCCAGACGAATCCGATTATGTTTGTTCGGTCGATTCGCGAGGTTGATCAAACGAAAGCCGGTGTTCGGCACTCTAATGTACAAGTGAAATTAACTTCTCAACTGTTCGTTGTTCGAAAAGAAGGGGAAACGTTTCGAGGAGGAGGAATTTCGAATTCGGTGGGATCGGTTTGTTTGCAGGTGGTGGCATTTCGAGGTTTCTTTTTTTTTTTTAATCGATGCAACGTCTTTTTATTTTCTTTCATCCGAGAAAAAAGTCGTCTTTTGTGTCATTTTATAATCCATTTAAGTCAAGAAACTATTAGTTTGTAAAATCTGTACAATCTATTGAACGCAGTATGTCCAATTTATTCGTATTTACGCGCTATTGTTTCTTTAAAAGAAATTCTTTCTTCGTACGAAAATATGTTTTAATGGAAAATTGCACGATTTCCAGGGGGGACAGATCATACTGTTGTCAGGTGTAAAGGCCACAGATATATTTTTCGATCCATTGATGCAGCCCGACTGATTCCACTGCGAAAAAATGTATTGTCACAAAAATTACGTGAATGTTATTATATAAAATTACGTTACATGTGTTATTAGTTTAACTTCAGAGAGATACTTCGACCTCAGTTTTATAAAATCCACGTGTGACAGTCTTCCTGCGTCAATTTCACACGATTAAGATTGAAATATCTCTCAAACCGACAGTTTATACCTCGCAATCTAACAGACACATCGATAAAAATTGTTACATCGAAAGGTTTCCCGATGAAAACGAAGCGCAAAATTTATTTATTCAATTGCTGTAATTGGGAAAGAATTGAAACATTGAAACGTGTCGTCAGTTCACGTGTCTACGTTTAAACTTATCAGTGAAAAACACGCGACCCATTGAAAATCGCAGTTGTCTTACGTGTGAAAGTATAGAATCAAAAACAAGCAGCCTTTACCTCAACATTTTTTTGAAAACATTTCTGAAAAAATACGACCAAAAACGTGACTCATTCGCTCACTATCATACTTTTCAACTCGCAGAGACTTCGAACCTTCCCTCGCGGTTTTCTCGAGCGAAAAACTGAAATTTCTCCCTTCGTCTCAAAATTTCTCGTCGAGCACGGAGCGGGCCAGAGATCGCTCTCGTGGCCTGAATACGAGATCCGCGGACGGATCGGCAAATTCCGCTCGTTTACGCGAAAATAATAGGCGGCCGGGGGGATGGAAACTCGTCGTTTCGCTCGGCCTCGACCTTTGTTCCGTTGAAAATCGTGCATCGCGGGACCGTAGAAAATTACCGTGGCGGTTGTATCGCGAAGTTGGCTTGTTTACACCGACCACGAAACCGGCACCACCTGGTGCACCGTTGTTTGTCTGGCGGGACGAAATAGAAACGCGGGAGAGAGCGGTGGAATCGTTATTTCGGCCATGATTCTGGAGAATCTGGCGCAGCCCGAGGAGGAATTGGAACGCGAGATTTACGAGGGCAGGTTTTTCGAGACGATTTGTCATCCGCGTAGATTTGGGCGGTTGATCGTGACGAAGGTGCTTCAATCAACGTCTGACAGAACTCGCGTGTTACGGGGTTGTCGCAGTGATCGTCAGATATTCAACTGCGTCGTTTCGTGGATCGTTGTCAGTTTACGGACGGCGATGGAAACTTGTTTCGTCTGCTAATCGTTGCAATTGTTTTGGACTACTTTGGGTGACGGTAATAGCTAGAAACAACTAAGAATAACAATCTAGTTAAAAAATATAGTAATAAAGTAAGTTTTGAAATTTTAAAATTGAAACCATGTTCGAGTGGAATTTTTCTCTTTTTTTTTTCTAAATTTATTCAGATCAAAAATTAAAAATGAAATAAAGATATCCAGAATAATTACAACGTTTGATAGTTCAACGACGAATTGCTTTAAATTACATGTTGTATTAATTATTGCGTGCATTCCGCCAAAAATCAGCAAATGTTCAAAGTGACGACAAACAATTCTGATACTTGCAAAGTATCATCCTAATAAACTTGCGCGCACGTATGCTGCAAGTCTTCCACACGCTTCCAGGAGATCATCGTAGTTTACTTTGCAGTTTGCTTTTTAGTTTATCTTACTTTGCGCGCAGTTTACTTATTCCTCACTTTTCAAGATAATCGCGGTTTACTTTGCCCGAGTTCTTCGAGCTAGTATCGAGCAGCAAGCCGAAAGTGTGCAGCAACGTTCATTCAGCGAGTGAGTTTCATTTTATTTTTTCAATTGTCGCAAGCTTGAGAATCAGGCAATTAAAAATTCTACCCTCTTCTGTCTTTTTCGTCCTTTACTTGTCAGTCGTGTTCCTAGATCCAAATCTAAATTCAAAATCTGTTTAACGCTCAGAATTCTAGAATTGTTTTCTTTTTTTTTTTTGCAAATTGCACAATTGTTTAAATATAGAGATATTTTGACTTTCTAATTGCTCAAATATTAAAGCTTTAAAATCAAAATTAATGTTTCTGAATGAAACAGAAGTATAGATCGTACGTCTACGTATATTTGCTTTTAATTACTGTCGTTCAAATCATGATGGTTAGACCGCGGATGTGCAGAATATATAAAAACAAACATCCAAAGTGACGCTCAGTGGGTGAAACTCCGCTGTCTAATAATAATTTGTCACTTCTTCTCTTTTAGAATTATCACTTAGAGATTATTTTGTCGTCAAGAGTCATCAGTCAACAGGGAACAGTTTCGAACTTTAATGTAATCATTGTGACATTGCAGCTAAACCGTTGTGCACGCGGTACAAGTCACTTTTAATACAAAACAACTTGCACCGATTGTCTTCCACGTCCACTCCTCGCGCATCGAAAGCCGATCGTTCTAGAGACCCGGATAGTATCTCCACAGGCCAAAATACTCTTGAAACAACTGAACGTTGGAATCCAACATCGGCGTACAGTCGAACAACGTTCGGGAGAAGGAAAACCGAGGAAAAAGGATCAACTATTATTCCAGGAAGTTGTTGCGCGTGGGTGGAACAACACTTTTGCAAATATCATTCGACGTTCGATATTTTTTCAGCTGTTTGCTCGACCCGTCCGGTTGGCAACAGAGAGAGAGCAATCCGGCCCCACCCCGCGAAACAGGATCTACGGCTTGCTCGAAAATAATCTCGCGTCGATTCGCTTGTTTATGGAACAGTTTATCCAGGAGACGACAGCTTATCCGCGAGCTTGAAAACGCGAATTTGATTTCCCCGGTTTTGTATATTTCACTCGGCAGCCCGCTCCACCCACCCACGTGCGCGCTCCACGCCCGCGTTGACCCGCTCATGGCAGCCGGCGACCAATTTTCGCGCTTTATTCGCCGCGGCCCGCTCATATATTTTCGGATTAGCTTAATGAAAATCGCTTCGCCGAGCGTATTAATAAGGTTACAAGCGTCATAGGCTCTTGCTCGGGGTTGAATTTTCCATTTTAAATCATCGAATGAATCTGTGGATTCGCTGTCTCTCTCTCTCTCTCTCTCTCTCTCTGTCTGTCTGTCTGTCTCTTTTCGTCTGTGCAATGGTCCAACGGTACCATTATCATCAGAGACAGGCTCTGGTCAGGCTGTCGAGATAATTACAACGATCGGAGCATAAAGCGAAACGAACGGGGACAAAGGGAAACGGAGACAGCGAAAACAGCCGAAGGACAAACATATTTCGAATGGAGGAACAGGCAGACACGATGTGTTCACGCGTGTAATCACGTGTGTGCGCGTGTGTGTAATCATTTTTACCGCCCCTTTATTTCCCTCGTTTATTTATTCCGCCGTTGTGCATCGATCGGAGATAAACGTCACAGAGGCTGCTTCGTGAGAGTGTCCGGGAACGTTTCGTTCGCGACAAATTTTTGTGTATTTTGTGCATTATCTAGGGAGCATTTTGCGTATTGTTTTTAGGGATATTCGAGTATTTGCGAACGAAGAATCTTTGTGCGCGCGTTGCGCGTGACGTGTGAAACAGTTGGAAATTTGAGTGGCACCGGGACGATATCTGTTTGTTATCGTGCTGGGAACGAACATGAAAATACGTGTAAAATGACATAAAATGTTGGATGCCTTAGGATATTTGTTATTTAGCGCAGACCACGGATTTTTAATTCTATGGATTGTCGAATACAAAATTGTCAGTGACGTCGAATTAAATTATTACAGCGTAGACGACTTTTATTCAATTTTGGCGCAAATGTAAATCTCTACGAAGGAGTGTGAGATTTCGAGTTTAACCGTTCGATTTTTTACGACGCACGCCAAATGATACACCTATTGCGCGTCAATCTTGAAAAGTGAAGATCGTACGCGCAAAATTTTCAAATGGAACTGCGCAAGCTTGCGAGACGCTGTTAAATTCAAGCGAAAGAATGGAACATTTCTGCGAAACGAGAGAGAGAGAGAGAGAGAGAGAGAGAGAGATCGACACGCTTTCATACGGAAGGAAATAAATTACTAAAATAATATGATATAGTCGACGATATCGTCGCGCCGAAGTAGCTTTTAACGTTATAGGGCTTACTCCGCGGGTGAATCGTTTGGAAAGATGTGGCACGGTATTTTCCAACGGGTCGACTCTGGGTCAGATCGATCGCTCCTTCCCTGGAAACTTTCTCTGTCGAGCTCCCGGTCCCTCGTAGAGACGCGAACTTTTAAAAGCATCGGCAACCAGCGATAGGATCAAGTTCAATATGTATTTATCAATCCAAACGAAATTCAATGCCCAGCATTCGTTTGTTAGGGTTGAAATAACTCGTAAAACGGAGTGATACGCTCGTTTGCGAGGCTCCGCGCGAAAGCAAGCGTTTGAATAAGCGTAACGATGAACTGTTTGAGTGAATAATACTAGACTATTTGAATAATTTATCAATGAATCACACCAATAAATAATATCGAGTTATTCGAATTACCATACCGACGAATTACAAATACTAGCGAATTATTCGAATGACAAATTTCAATGAATTATTCGTACAAGTATTAATGATTAATTTGAATAAATTAGAACGAATTAGAATTGAATGCTTAACTAATAATTATTCGAGTAAATTGTATGAATTAAACAATACTGAATTATTCGAATAAATTTCAATGAGTTATTCGTGCAAGTATTAATGATTAATTTGAATAAATTAGAATGAATTAGAATTGAATACTTAACTGATAATTATTCGAGTAAATAGCAATGTATTGTACGAATTAAATAATACCGAATTATTCGAATAAATTGTGACGAATTGCTCGAAATACAACACTGAATTACTCGAAAGGACGATACTAAATTGTTCGAATAAATGTCGACGAATTATTTGAAGAAATACTAACGAATTATTCGAACAGATACTAATTACTTGTACGAATAAACAGCAACATATTATTAAATTAAATGATACTGAATTATTCGAATAAATGCCAATGAATTACTCGAACAGATACCAAATAAATTTTAATGAATTATTCGTACGAGTATTAACGAAATACTAAATTAAATTATTCGAATGAACACCAATGAATTACTCGAACAAATACTAATGAATTATCAGAAGAGATACTAATAACTGTTGTTCGAATAGCTACAAACAACTAACAAACTACTCGAACAAATGCTAATTACTTATACGAATAAACAGCAACATATTATTAAATTAAATAATACTGAATTATTCGAATGAATGCCAATGAATTACTCAAACAAATGCCCAATAAACTACTCTGCTGATACTCGAGTAAATTTTGATGAATTATTCGCACGAGTATTAACGAAATACTAAGTTAAATTATTCGAATGAATAACTCGAACAAATACTAATGAATTGTCATTATTATGAGATGGCAACAGCTACTGTTGGAACAACTGCAAACAACCGACAAACGAAGAAAGTGACGAATAATTGCGACAGAACGTTGGAATAAAATCCACGTTTGTTCGGAGCAATTCGAGCAACGCCCAGCTGTGACCTTATCTGTCAAAACCGTGCCACCCGCTACTCGGGGCGGCGAGACGTAACGCCCTTTATCCGGGAAATTTGACGCCGCGACGGCGGATTGACGCGGACGAAGCGTATCCATCGAGAAGACACCTGGAGCCCGGCGTCATTTTTTATAATAATTGTCAGGCAACGGTCGCACAGCCGCGGGTTCGTGTACCCGTCATCGTCACCGCCGACACGTTCAACCAGCTATGGGGAGAGATTGATAGACACGTTCGAACACGCTCGGCGCGCGGGTCTCCTCCTCCCTGCGAGCGAGAAGAAATAATCCGTCCCGTGGGACGGTCCCGTCCCGGCGAAATTTTTTCTTTTTTCTTTTTTTTCTTTTTTTTTTGGCAAAGGACGAGGGAACAATGGAGTCCCGGAGATCCGCGACGATTTCTTTCAGACGACCTCGAAGGCCTGGTTGGATCGATATTCGATATATAGGACAGGCTCGAATAGGTTAGTGGGAAGGCACGGCCGGGTGATTGGATTTGTGGCTCCGGGTCTGTCCGATGTTATACGTCGCGATATCATTGTCGCCAGACTGCCCAAGATCTGCCCAGCTAATCCCGCGGAGCTTCAACGTGAAACTTTGAAATTAATTTAAAACAGACTTGTCATATCGACATTATTGTTCTATGCATTATATTACTGTAATATTATTAATAATAATATAATATTAATATGATATTATTACAATATTATTATTATTCTGTACATTATAATTTATTTTTCTTTAGTGCAAATTCCGAAGAGTTGGAATTAGTGGAATTTGGAGTCGATAAAATTTGTAAAATTGAAATTTATCAGTTTATTAACAAACGGCGAATTTTTCTGCAGTTTCACAGTTTAGAAGAATTGGCGGGGGTTTTCAAATTTACGGTCGATTGAATTTTTGACCTAGCAAGCTTCTAAATGAATTGGAAAAGTTATTTCCGTTGCTAGATGTTACAACGAGAGCTCTGTTCTCCATGTTTCTCTGTGTCCCGCGCATTCTCCTTCTTTGCCAGTCTGCCTGTGAAACTCGTCCAAATGATCGAATAGTTTGAAACTAGCAAAAGCGTGCGAGTTAATAACTTAATTCTGAAATGTACAAACGCTCTCACACAGACAAATAAACACACGTGTGTTTCTAAAATGCTGAACCTGTTTATCTTTTGAACAGTCGACAGCTCGGAACATCTCCGCTTAACTTTTCGCCTGATCAGTCCCCTGATCTTATTAATCGAGAAGCTGGAACACGCGAGTGGAATGTCAAGCAGCGAAGGATCGAGACGTATTCTTCGAGTTGCTCGTTAATGGGGGGGAGCGTGTAATTCATCGCGGATCGATGAAAAGTGTGGAAGAAGGTGAGAAATCACGGGCATTCACGCCATTCGACGATGGACTGTTTTCCTGACGGAATATTCGACACTCGCCAATTTCTTTCGCGCAATCAATAGCCATTGTTCGGAATTCGCGTACAATTCGCCGCGTGCTGGCGTGCCCCATCGCGGTCGCTATTGATTTCTCCACACTCTCCTAGAGAGCCTCTCCAACCAATTCGTTCGAGCTCTTCTCTCCACCTTTTGTCTCTCCCTCCCTTCCTCTCTTCTTTTTTTTCTTTATCCCATCTGGAGGAAATTGTGCAGCATCCTAAACACTCGCTTCCTCGGAGTTATTGCGCTCTTTCCTCGCGAGGTGTTGCAACGTTAATTGGGGCAGGTTGTAAGAAATGAGAAATCGATCAAAGTTAATTAATCACGGGACTGATCTTCACTTTGCGAAAATTTATCGGCTCGTAGAGGAATTCTATTGTTGCGTTATAGCGTCGCTAAAATTTCGAGGATGCAGTTTTATTTTCTCGACTCTCATCGTCTGCTCATTATGCGTCATTACAGTCTGTACTGCTCGCCATTAAATGTCAAAAATAAGAAAAAGACTACGCTCAGTGGAGATAAAAGTTGCTCTCGTTTCTTAAATTGACGTCTTCAAGTTGGATTTGCTCTCAGATCTCTGATAACTTGCTGCGCAATTTGGGTACCAGTTGATAATTAAAAACAACACGAAGAGGATTTGAAATGAAAAATAATAGCAGAGAAAGAAGGAAAAGAAATATTTTCCATTTCGCGTGGAGCACGTAAGGAAGATGGATATCCTGGAAGTAATAAATCTTCTTCGTGACTCTAATACTGTGAACATCCTAAACATCCGCTTCCTTCATCATTACACGCTTTGCTTATGAAATATTACGGTGTTAATCGGAGCATTTGAAACTCCGGTGTGTAAAAAAGAAAAAGGAAAAAAGGCGAGATGGAATGAAAAATAATTGCGAAGAAATATTCTCCATCTTGCGCGCGAAGATTACGTAAAAGATTAATATCCTGGTGATCTGACCTTCGCGATCTTTACACAGTTACTATCAAACATCCGAACAAGATTATCACGCGATGCATCCCATCCTCTACGAAATATTGCTACAGAAATTCAAGAATTCAAGCCTCCATGTGTGAAATCATCATTGAAAAGTTTGTCATAGGAACGTTCAGTATTTGCTGTCGCAACAACGTTAGGAAAATCCAAATGTTTGAACTTTGTTTGCTCGTGTTTGAAAATAGTGGAAGGAAGAATGCATCGCATAAAAAAATTTGAATTTGTCACAGCATTTATTTTGTATATTGTCAAAAGTCAGCCCCACAAAAGTTAATATTACTAGATATTACTAAATATTACTAAATGTTACTAAATGTTACTAAATGCTGCTAAATGTTACTAAATGTTACTAAATTTTACTAAATATCACTAGATGTTACTAGATGTTACTAAATGTTACTAAATATTAAATTAAGTAAATATTACTAAATATTGTTAAATTAAGTAAATATTATTGAAAATCCAAATGTTTGAACGTTGATTGTTCATATTCAAAAATTCATAGAAAATGCACAGACGTGTCGCTTAAGAAAATCCAAATTTACAGAAGATTCAGAGAATTATTATGCGTTATCAAAGGATAGCAATCGAAATGTTCAAACTCCGATTGTTCATATTAAAGAAATAGAAACACGTCGCGTAAGGAGATTCAAACTGGTCATTTGAAGATTTTTAAAGAACGTTCAGAGGGATTCAGAGGAACGGTAGTAGGTCCTCGCCGAGAGACGATGATCACGCAGCCATTGCACGCGCGCCCGCGCCACCGTGATTTACGTTTCCAGACGCTCGCGAAATTCCGCATCGACGCGTCTTCCTCTTCCCAGTTGTTTGCACAGCCGTGAAAATTCGCCGCGTCGAATAGGAAGAAGCAATTAGAAGCGTATTCGTAAAGCGTATTCGCGACGATTGCGCGGCTCGGTCATCCTCCTTCCTGTCTGTTATGCCGCCTCTGCCGCAGTTTCACTCGGCGCGCGTAATCTCGCCGAATGAAATGAATAATTCATCGACTCGGGAACAGGGGGCGAAACTTGGCGAGCACCGAGCAGGGACCAGGTAAAAAATACCAGCAGTTTGTTTGTTTCGTAAAATCGAATGGACCGTTCTGTCCTAAACAGCGTGGCAAAGAGGCGAGATGGTGCGAAGAAACAAGTCCGAAATGTGGAACGAAATTTTGTTTTCACAAGAAGCTTCGTTTTTGAGAAGATTGAAATTGAATTTTTTGTCTTTTTTTTGGCATAATATAGAGTGAAGAGCATAACTGAAAAATTGTTGATGATTTAAATATGTAACTGTCTACTTGATCTTATTTCAGAGATCTTTAGTTCGTTTTTTTTTTTTTTTTTTGAAAATGACTTTACATCGTACAGTGGGTGAGTAAAAATTCAAAAACGCCTTTAGAAACAATAAATAAGAATTGAAGATTGAAATCTCCTCTTTACAACGACTCCTTAAAACTTGCTACATCATTTTTTTTTTTTTTTCACCATTTTATTGAACTTTGATTAAGATTCAACGACCAATAATGACTGATATTTGATAAATTTCCAAATTGAATTTAATCTCCTTCCTCGAGAAATTAATTTCCACGAAAACTGACTAATCGTCCTGTGAAAAAATTTCACCCCGCGATCTTTTTTCCTGCAATATTTATTTTCATACGTAACCCCCTGTCCAGCGTATAGAATTAGCCAAGTTTAATCCAGGAAAGCCACGAGAAATTTTCATATTTTTTTTTTTCTGAAACGGACGCGCGGGGCGAAATTTAAATTTTATATACACACGCGCGTCGTAAGGATACTAACCGCGATGGAATTAACAAAATAAACAGAACGCGATCTCTGCGCCGCTCGCGGCCAGAGAATCAAGCATACTCGACAAACTTTCAAACTCGATTTCCCCCCTCCCCGCCCTCTCTGCCCCCTGAAAAAAGAAGAAAAAGACGACGGCGAAGCGTCGCGCGAGAAAATTTCCCGTCAGATTTCCCACGTATTCCTTTCTTTTTCACATATTCTTACCCCTGTCGGATTCCACGTACGTACAGTCATTTGTCTTCTCGTTCGATCGCCTCCAGTTAAAGAAATTTTTCGAGGTACGAGCGAATTCGAAATCTCCTTTCCCGTCCTCCTCCCCCTGAAGCGGGGGGGAAAACGATCAAACACAGACTTGTACTTTCACGGAGGATAATTCCGCTGAAATCAGCGAAGGAAGGAACAAAGGATGAAGTAACTTGGCTTGCAGCGAGGAAATTGGGTCTGTTTTTTGTTGAAGGGAGGAGGGAGAAAGATTTTTAACGAGAAAACAGCGCGGCGCGGGCGTTCCAGATGCATGCGCTTTCACGGTTGGTTTTCCAGGTAGCTGGAGATGATCCAGGAAAGACTAAAGAGACAACTCTCGTTTCCCGGGGAAAGTAATTCGCGACAGACGGCCCGCGGTAAATTACCACTTTCGAGGACCGCGGGCTGGACTCGACCCCTGTTTGCGACCCCGCTCGTTACCCGCGAAGAAACACGCGAACATAATTAAGGCAGGGGAACGATATTCCGCCCGATTAAA
>KQ435707.1:0-22157 GCA_001276565.1 Melipona quadrifasciata
CAAAAATCTTTGATGTCGGTGAAAGAAAAATACAATGGTGATCACTGTAGTTTGGTACGAAATTCATGTGCACTATTGTTACATGCATCGATGGATGAATATAAGTTATTTTATGAATTCTTTTCTAAATCATCTAATGGATTAACGGCATATCTTGAAAGTTTATGTACTTCTCTGTATGATACACTCAGGCCGTTCATAATTCATATTAATCATTTGGAAACATTAGCTGAAATTTGTTGCATTTTGAGGATTGAAATGCTAGATGAACATGTTCAAAACAATTTTGAACCCTTAGAGGGATTTGGTAACATTTGTCTGCAGTTATTACATGATGTACAAGAAAGACTCGTATTTCGCGCACATCTTTATCTGCAGTCTGATGTTTTGAATTATAATCCGTCACCAGGTGACTTGGCGTATCCAGAAAAATTGAAGATGATGGAAGATATAGCAGAGTCAATAAGAGAGGAATCTAGACAGACAAAAATGAAAAGGATATCTGTTTCATCTAATGATGATAATATTTTAGAACCGATATCCAGAAATCATATAGAAATGGATTCTATCTATCAAAAGACACATATGGGAAATTCACCAGCAGATCTTCATGGGATGTGGTATCCTACTGTTCGTAGAACATTAGTGTGTTTATCAAGATTATACAGATGCGTAGATAGATCTGTCTTCCAGTCTTTGAGTCAGGAAGCAATATCTCTTTGCGTCCAAAGTATAGAAAATGCGAAGCAAGAAATAGAGAAAAGAGCATCACCTTTAGATGGAGAACTTTTTCAAATAAAACACTTACTCATTTTAAGAGAACAAATTGCACCATTTCAAGTGGATTTCACAATAAAAGAATATAGTTTGGATTTTTCAAAAGTTAAGACAGCAGCATTTAGTTTATTAGAAAAGAGTTCAAGACTTTTTACATTGTCAAATAATGCGCTATTAGAATTTCTATTGGAAGGAGCACCTCAAATGAAGGAGCAACTAATAGATTCAAGGAAGCATGTGGATAATAAATTGAAATATGCTTGTCAACGTCTTATACAGCTTGCAACATTTTTATTGATACATCCAATTTTAAAACTGCTAGAAAAAGAGAAATTACATGCTAATATCCCAGATGCATCTCCAGAACATGCTCTTGGAAATCCTCAAGATGTTGCAGCAGCAATTAGTGAGGTATTGCGCATAATTAAATTTAAATGTCCGGAAATTCAACAACTTATGCAACTATATCTCTCCAATAAGGAAACAGAATTTATTCTGTTTAGACCAGTAAAAAATAATGTTTGTGCTGCATTTACACAATTATATCAGATACTGAGTAAATATTATAATTCAGAAGAACTTTTATTAATTGCTTGTCCGTTACCAGAACAAATTTCTGTTATGCTGAGCTCATCCAGTCTTACTCATGGAAAAAGTACACAAACTGTTATGAAGAAAACATAGCAAAGATGAATTAGTAAGCTTTTGTAATTAAATATTGTATATTAATGCTATTTGCGACCTGTAATCAAATCGTGAATTCTTTTAAATATTTCTTTTTAAAATAGATATATTAATATATAACAAATATTTTATATTTTTAAGTAAATTATGTAAAATGTGTATAAACAATTCGTAATCCAATATAAAGTAGCTCAGATATTCTAGCAAACCTACAAAGGCTACTGCAATTTATAACGTCCTGTACTAAAGAATATTTTAATTCTTTGTAATGTACTTTAAGAACACGTAATTTTTATATTACAAAGATGTACATATTTGAAATCTTAAATTAAGTTAATACCATAAAATTTGTACATCCCTTTAATCGGGGTTTATTGTCTTAAATAAATTTTTATAGAAATTACTAAAAAAAATTACTATGAGTTTAAAATAAAAAAATCTGTATATTTTTGTAGCAAACAGTACTATAAAACATGTCACATTGCGATAATATTAGGGATTTTTCCAATTGTAATTGAAAATATGATTAATTAATAACATATAAGATAATGATGTATATTTATATTGTCTATTTTGATTAATATAACATTCTGCTTCTTTTTTATAACAAAAGAACATAACAATAATTTTTATTGTACATTGAACAAATATCTGTAAATTTTAATTAATTTATTTGTTATAGTCATATTCGTTTATAATTTCATTATAAATTCGTAACAGCATGAAAATTTTGTGCTATCAAACATTGAAAGTTGTATAAAAGTGTTGGAAGTTTTACATTTATAATATTCTGCTAATTCACACACGTATCACAGGATGTAATATGTTGGAAATTGGATTATATTCCTGTTGAGATTTACCTTCATATAATTCTAAAGGAAAGTGTTTGTTAAATTCTTCAGTAATATTCGTTGTTGGTGGATATAAATAATCTTTTACAGAGACGTATTTTGGACCGCCGAATGTATCTAATACCACAATTGAAATTATCTTCAATTTTGCGAAATAGAAATGATGATCTGAAATAATGAACATTTTAAATTTAATTTAATATTTTAAGATTAATATTCTAACACTTCTTATTTGTGATTGACGTTATAGTAATTAACGTTATTTGATTAAAAAATTCTTACTTGCTGGCATGTTAACTAATTTTGGATGACGCGTGAAAAATACTTTTTTTGCAAATTCATTTTCCGCACTTTCATTTTTTAACTGTAAAAAAAAATAATATTATTATTCTATTAATTTAAATATTCTATAAATTATAAATAAAAAATTTATTAACTGGTTTGATCTTGCCAGATAAAAGAATTCTAGCACATCGCGGGTCCATAGGATCCCACTGTTTGTTTTTACAGTATTCTCCTTGGGCTAATGTCATTAATAACGAGGCTCGATTATCTTTCTGTAATTAAATTAGAATTATTTTTGATTATGATTAAAAGTATAATTCACTGACTCATTACTACGTGCCACAATAAAAATGAGAAAAAGATAATTAAAATTTTAATCAAACTCATATTGCTCACTATCTTATCAATAAAGTAACATCAAATGTATGTTTGCGATTGGGATAAAGTATTTAAGCACATGTACATAATAAGTGCAGACGAGGTACAATTAATAATACAATATTAGAAAAATGCTTACTGCAAGATCTTGAGCTGTAAAATCTAAGGGTGTAAGGTAAAGATATGGTACCCCTGATCCATTTCCTAAAAGTCCATCGGTATAGGAAATTAAATTTACAGCTGGAAATGATTCGACGTCCCTTCTTGTGCTCAATGTTGCCACGGATACCCAATCTGTATACATATATAAATGTATTGGTAATAATTGACTAATATACGAAATAAAGATAATTAATAGATATTTAATGTGATGCAATTACAAATATATAACGAAATATACTATATACATACACATAATCATTAATAATGAAACAAGAAGATATAATTAACATTACATGCACGATTATGTCGAAAATAAAAAGTTATGCGTATATATTTTCGAAATATCTAAAAGAAGAAAGGAAAAAAAAACATATAAACAAATTTCATTTCGAAGGCAGTTGAATATAAAAAATTTAATGAAATTATTCGTACAAGGAAATAATGCATTTATAACATTTTGCACAAATGACTTTATCCAAATACACATATTTCAGAAAAATATTTCTTTCGTAATAATATTTATTTGTTTGCTTTATCAAATTTATTAATCGATCTATTGAACTTTGAATGATAGAATTTCCATTACATGACAAGACATTCAATAACATAAATGTAAAATATGAATTACAATCCAGTATTCAGTATTTCGTAATTATCAAAAACTTGAGCAATACGATGCTCGTTTCCTTATACTTTGGAAATTTGAAAAATTGCCAAGAAATCTAATATTAACTTCTGCCTTATAACACAAATAAAGGTTTATCTACGTACATATATTAACATAGTTATTCTTGCTACTCGTTTCATTTCTAAATGACTCATAATTTATGTACATATATTAATATACGACGCTTTTGTTTGCAGTTAGAGTTTTAAAACAAGCAAAAATTGTAATATTACTTGTTGGTATATAAAGAAATCATTATCGTGTTAAAAATGTACTTTTCTTACCAGCTTGATTAACAATGTATCTTGCCATTAAAGCTGCCTGATCGATAGGTGGCGGATTTTCGATGGGAAGTTGTTGATCCTTTTCGGACGATTTATACATATCATGATGATATTCGTGATGCCGAGGTTTTTCGTATTTAATTTCTCGTGGACCATTTTCGCGCATTTCCTTCGCTTTTTTCCACTTTAAAAACTCTTCGAACTCCTGCCATTGTTCATCTTCGGAGAACTGCTGATGCTTTTTCGCCTCGATCGTTAGGATCAAGAAAGCGACGAAAATTGCGATTCGCAAGATCATGGTTCGCGTCTACAACTGTTCACTTCGACGGTAAACTGATTACTAAAAACGGAACAAGGGTTTTCAAGCCTCCTCAAGTGACACATTACATCTGCAGTCTGCTTTTGAATTTATCACTTATATAGCCGCGTATCTATCACAAGCACAAGTATAAGAATGACAAACACAAGCTGTGTCCAATGACTGTTGAGTTTACTGCTTCAAGGTTAGAATATCGTCCACCGAACTTCTACATCATGCTGCGTGGGAATTATTGAAGTCGATAAACCTAACCTAACATCTTAGAAATGTCAGGTGTTTTATTTGTTTGATTTCAATTTATTAAGAGGCTAAAGTCTAAAAATTGGAAAGTTATGGAAATTAAGAATTTATGTGATATTATATTATACACACATGTGCGACAAAACAAAGGATTCTAGTTATTTCAAAATTTTTTAAATATTCTATACACACATCGAATTGATCAGTTTTAATGGAATTAATTTTATATTTGTATATTTCATTTTATTCGTTTGGAAAAGCATTGATTTATCTACAATGAAGTATAAAGGAAACAATTTCCTTAAAGAGGTTAATATCATAATCATTAAACTTACTATTAACCTCTCTTTTAGTCATATATGGCATCACTGAGAAATGACGTGTAATTTCTCGTCTCATTTTCTTTATCTCTTCTGCAACTTTTTCCTTATTATAAACAATATATTTATGATTTACGTAATATAAAACAACAGAAATGAAATTATGAAATTATTATCACGTTGGTTGCTCTATTTTTGATAAAAAAAAGTAATTAAATATAATTTTTCAAAGTATTATATTTTTTTAAACATAATAAATAATAAAATAATAATATTTCTTTGAATATTGAAAGTAGAGAGCTATCATTTACTGAAATTTGAATGAAAACCGACAATTTCCACAATAATTTGAATGCATCATCATTAAGGCAATTTTATATACAGAGCATTTGTGTATTTTTAGATTTTGTCAATTAATATAGATATTTTCTCTATACAAAATATTTTTGCAATTGCTTTGTATTTATACATGGAACATTGTTATTTGGCAAAAGCTGATTTTCATCCAATTTTAAATACTTTCTATCATTAGGATTTTTGGATACGATTTCAAGCATATGCAAATTAATATAAATTACCCAGGTAAATGTTAATTATAAAGGATGAAATAAAATTTATAAATAACGTAATAATAATAAAATAATATAACATGTATGTATTTCAAATTTAAGTGAATTAAGATATAAACAAGAAATGTTTATAACCCTTTATGCATTGTGTTCCAATGAAAGATGTGGAATAAAATTTAATAAATTTGTTCAAATTTTGTGAAGCATTAAAGAGCATGGTGTTGTAGATTTACTAACTGTATGTGGTCATACTATTTTTGAAGGAATATCGTGCAATTATGATAAAATGAAAATTCAATCTTTCATCATTTTATACCATAATTTTAATGAATCCCAAGGATGAAAACTGCACCGAATCACAAGGTTTCATTTTACCAAGATGGAGACGTTATGCATATATTTTAATGCTTTAAGTCACTGCCTTACAATGTTTCTTCAACGAAAATAAATTTCGTAGAAATATTCCGAAAAATTATGAATAGAAATATTCAACAGGTGGATCTTACAGCACATAAAATTGTATTTACATGTGTACTCGTCAAAAAACAATTCATCAATTTACAACAAAACATAATAATCTCAGAAAGAATTCGCTACCTCTAACAACACACATATTTATATACCCATGATTTGTATAACTTGAAAATAAACATTCGTTGCACTTCCATATGCCTTTTTTTTTCAATCAAGCGGCTTTTACATTCGCACTATTAGTTCGAATTATGGTAAGGCAGTGATTTATCGTTATCGGAAAAATTGATATGTCTTAATATTGACGATAAACGAACGCCTAGATTCGAACAATTAAACTTAATAACGTGACTCGATGGCAACGAGTGATAAAAGTAATCGATAGATTGATCAAATAAATTAACAACGTTGAAACAATATTTTTCTATATCAATAGAGATAGCGATTTCCTTCGTAGTGTTGCACACTTTCTCTCTTTCTCTTTCTCTCTTTTCTCTTTCACACTCACACGCTCTCTTTCTTTCGTACAGAAACAACGCTTCTTTCGTTTACGTTATAAGCAAAAAGGTAAACATTATTCTTTTCTATCCGATCCTCTTAAATTAACGCTAAAAAACGTGTAACGATTGCACTGTTGACTTCACTAAAGTCATCGTATGTACGCAACAAAATGTTACAAGTATAAAAAATTTACGACAAGTACGGCTTCTCGAGTAAATTTATCGCTAACAACCACACCGACGTTTCTTCTTTCTCTTTCTCTCTCTCTTTCTCTCTCTCTCTCTCTCTCTCTCTCTCTCTCTCTATTTTTTACAGCAATAACGCTGATGAACCTTTATTCTTCATTTCTCCGTTGTTCCTTCTTTCGCGCGCTGTTCTCGTGTTCACGTGGGACTATATTAAATTAAAATTGGTCGCCGCGTTTCGAGATTCACCGTTTTGCCCCTTGAGTATCGCACCAAAACATATTTTCTTGTCCTCTGTGACTCATTTGTTTCTTTTCCTTCTCTTCTTTGTTTCTTTTTCTTTTTCTCCCTTTCTTTCTTTTTTTTTTTTTCTTTTTTTAGAAACTTCTATCCTCCGTTTTGCTTCCGCGAATATCTCCGAAAATGTCAACATACATAATAATTTATTTCTGTTATATTACAATAAGTCATTCTACATAGTCAAGAATAGAGAGCAGCGATTTTTTACAGTTCAATTGGCACATTGGATGCGCGCGCGCGATCGCTGGATGAGGGGGAAGGGGGAAAGATGCGGGAGAGGTGAGGAGGAGGGGAGAGGAGGAGCAAAGAATGAAAACTAGCTTCGGGAAAGACGTAGACGATGGTGGTTTTGTGACGAAAGTGAAAAAGGAACGTGGGAGAAAAGCGAAAAAACGGGAGAGAACAGAAAGAAGGAAACACGAACGAATGTATGTGAAAAACGAGAGAGGGGAAACGAGAGGGAAATCGGTGTACAGAGATGAATATGATATCACTGTGATATGCATGTGGGGACTTTGGGCTCAGTAATTTCAGTTACTTAAGTACACTCTTGCGTACTGGCGCACGCCACTAGGACGTCGAACTGTACCAACCGTTCGTCGTCGACTTGTTCGTCGGATGGTAAATGTGGAAACCAGCCCCGGCGGCTGGGTGATGGTAAAATTGCGCTTGCTCGCTTAAACCAGCCGAGGCGTACGCTGCAGCGGCGTCCAACGCGCTCGGATGAACGGCAGCGGAGTACACTTGTGGCTTCAAAGGCAACGGTTGCGCTGGCTCGTATTGGTGTCGTAACACGGGATCAGTGTAGGCCGACGAGCCTTCGTAACTGCTGATCACGTTCACCGGATGCAGCTGTTGTTGTTGCTGTTGTTGTTGCTTGTCACGCGGTGAAACGGACGACGGCGGTGTCATCGCTGAGTGATAATCGACTGTGTAACCGCTGCCGGTGGAGTACGAGGAAACCAGACTTGTAAACGCATCGGCGCAACTTGTTCCAGTGGAACTTTTCTGGTTATGCGTTGCCAGTACGAACTGATGTTCACCGTAAGTGCTGGATCCTTCGGAGCCAGGCGGAGTGGGCAGAGGACCGCTGGGTGCCGTATCCCCGGCGTAATACGTTCCGCCGGAAGAAGAAGTTCTCGTAGTACTACTGGATGTGATTCCGTGAACGTTGGCTCGTATCACGCTCTCCCTGTTGGCGTACAGTTGTCGTAGAAGGGCAGACGCTGGTAATGGAGCGGTAGTCGACTGTTGCGGACTCAGATGTCCCAAGTGATGATGAGCACCGATCCATTGTATCGTACTCCTCTGCTGTTGCTGCTTGAGCAACGCGTCTGTGCTAAAGTCCGTTGGTTGATGCAGCGTCGGCGAATGGGATTTATTGAGATTTTGAACCGGCAGATGCTTGGACATCGCTTGTTCGAGATCTTTCACGGAGGTGCCGGCACTGTCGGCGTTGCTCGTTCTATCGTCCACGCGTCTCGATTTCGGACTGGCCGAGCATAGTACTTGCTCACCTCCTGAAATGGAATGGTTTGATGGAGCTGGACTTAGAGCGTGGCTTCTCTCGTTATTCGTGACTTTCACCGTTGGGTCGTCCTCCTCGTCCTCTTCCTCGTTCGAGCTGCTATCGTCCTCGTGCAACTTCCGCTTGTGTCCACGTAATTTCACTACGAGCGTGCTAATGTTCCCGACCGCCGTCTGTGGCTCTTGCTGCAACTGAGCTATATTGTCGTGGTGCCTGCTGCCTCGTTTCTCGCTCTCTGAGCCGCGAGTATCTTCGCGATCTTCTGGTGGCGATCTGTGAGGCCGTTCCTGATGTTGGTTCGGTGGTCCACCGTGATTTCTTCCTTCTGAAATGCGTTACGATGCTATCTTAGCGATTAGAAAGTTTTGGATTCTCGACGAAGGTGAACTAGCTATATTTGATTATTCTTGGGAAGAATAATGGGAATAATCGAGATGGAAGATCGTAAGATGTATACCTCCTCTGTCGGCATCCGGCGAGCCATTTTCTGGATCGTTTCCAGCTGCGTCCTCACGTTTCACACCCATCACACCCTCTTCCAGTTGACAACAATCCATGATTAAGTTTTCGTACTCTCGACCACTGAAAAAATTCGTTATCATGTTTTATAATTATGTTCTTTCATCTAGCCATGATTGTTGTATTTAGTCTTAGAAAAATTATATCACGGCATGTGAGATTTACCTTATAACATAATTGACACAGATGATATTTTGTTCCTCGGCGTTTTTCGAATTGCACACTACCGTGGCGCACGTCTGTAGCCACGTGTATCCTCCGCTTTTATTCATCAATCTATAATAATGTGTCAACACTTGTCCCTTGTGAATTACTGAAATAATTAATATATTCATTATTGTTAATATTATATTTGTAAATAATTAATACTTAATATTAATAATTATAATGGTAGTAATATTAATAATATTACTACCATTACAATTGTAAATAATTAATATAACATATGATATAATTTAATATATTATATATTTTATATTGTAATATATTATTACATATCATATTACATATAAATACATATTAATATAACTTAATATGTAATAATGAGTTAATCAATGGCACTAAAATAACAACTACAGGATCAAGTTACTAATTTAATTTATATTTCACGATGATTTGGCAAATCATGAACGAAGTAATAAAAAGAAACTGGTAAAAGTACTCACAGTCAATGTGAGATTTCCGAAGACGATTTGCATCTTCCCCATGGCACAATGTATAAAGATTTTTCCCCGTTAATTCGTCGGCTGTGTAATCTAATAGTTCGGACACCCTATAAATCAACACATAAATAAAATATGATATTGTTGAGAACGAGTGAATTAAATACGAGGTAGACAATGACGCAAATCTAATTTAAGAACTTTTCAGAAAAAAAGTGTGAAAATTTCACATCTCATGGACAAATATAAATATAATAAATTTAAAATATTTTTATCAATGTAATTACAAAAAATTTGTTTCATATATTAGATATTATAATAAATGAATTTGTAAATGCTAATTATTGGTAAAAAATGTTATAGACAGACAAACTAATTGCATCAGATTGTCATCCTCTTGAAACCATTCACTTTTTACTTGAATCATTTTTTTTTACATAACAGTTACTACTTTATCAGTAATTTACAGTAGAATTTCATTTATATGAATTTATTTTCTATAAATGGGAGATAAACAGTTTATATAATTGTGGATTTTATATGATAGAAATTCACCGATTCTTCTCTGTACTAATGATTTTTCGTTCAAATAAGTGGATTCAACCAGTAAGAGTTCATTTAATCGAGTATTAGTTAAAATTTTGATTCGAACAAATGGAATTCATATAAACAGAGTTCTACTGCACGTTTACAGATTAAAATCTGTTATCTTGTATTATGTATTACATGCATTTTTACGTCTTTTTTCTCAGCAAATGCATAGAAATTCGTAGCCTATTTATGTAACGCTCACCTTGGTTCACAATGTGCTATCCGAAAATCAAAATTGATCCGTGTGACGAACATGTCGGTTTCGAGGCGAATTTCGTGCACACTTGGCGGAGGAAGTGCGATCGCCAGACCGACCATGCCTATCAATGGTGGCGCGGACTTTCTTGTATGGCTAAACGTATACTGCGGTCTCAAACGGCACAGTAACAACACGACCTGAATTCATAATCGTCTATTAACATCTCTGGTTTCGTTGATTGAACACGATTGATTCACGATTGACAATTCTCGAACCGCGACTAAATTTGAAATCTGATTGATTTTTAACTTGAAAATTGATTCTAATCTCAAAATTTTGGCATCTTTCGGTAGAAGATTTAAAACATCAAGAATGTTAAAAAAAATCGACCAAACGTCTTTGAAATGTAGAACGAGGATATTTACATATTGAAACGAAATAAAGAAGATGAATGGAGCTTTTAAAAATATAGGATTTATAAGGGAACAGTGTGCTCACCCTATAACCAGAAGACTTAAAATGGCACCCCCTTTTCGTTAAGGTAGATTTCATCCTCACGCAGAACGCACGGTCGTATCCTTTGTAAAGATTATTTGCTGACAATGACATTACCGAGGACACTGCAATTAAATTATAAAGAACGTGTAAATAGTTGTGTACGGATAAATGTGACGTGTAATATGTAATATGCGCATAAGTGAACTCATTGTCAGTGCTGAAGAAGAAAAGTTTCACGCTTTAAAACGAATCCAAGTGAATTATTTCGATTTGTTATTACGAAATTTAAAAAACACTGATAATATTTCCGTATTTTCTGGTATAGTCCTTTCACGTCTGTCGACGTTTAACAAATGTAAGAAACATTATCGATACTTTAACTCGAACGTTTAACAAATTGACACTCGTAAAATGTAGAAAACTTCTTTCTGCGTTTTAAATATTTTAAACTCTACGAGTGTATGCGGGAATGTTCGCTGATCTTTTTTTAAGTTATCAATATTTAATTCAAACCGGACTTGAAGGAAGCAAGATCTTCGTTTATAAATCACGACGCGATATCCTTCAAGAAGTGAATAAAAAATGAAACGAAATAAATAAAACGCGAGACGAAACTCGGAGACGAACAAATATTTTCTAGATAGAACGATAGAACCTTTGTTCGTTGCCATTTCGTTGACAGATCTATTCAGGACTACTTAAAGTTTAACGACTACTTAAAGTTTATCAGTTTCGCGATCTCAGCGCGAATATGATGTCATCGTGACTCGTTGGGCCAACGAGGGAGACGCGACGTTTGAAAAAGGAAGAAGAAACATCACCGCAGAAATTTACCGTCGGGATTCGCGGTGGAAGATGAACCGTGTTCCTCGGACGCTGCGCTACTTGGCGACGCTAACCCAGAGCTCGACGAGTGTGGACCGGAAGAGCTGTTCGAAGCCAGTCCCAGGCCTAATTGCTCCGCGACTTCCGCATGGTCTTGCTGATGAACGTAATCGAAAACGCTTGACCCCGTCATCTCTACCTGAAACTCAAAGTAATTTTAATTTTTCCTCCGCTACTTCACCTTTCTCCTTCCCACATTTTCTAAGAATTATTGTCGCCGTTTTGTGTGATTTATGCAATATATTGCGCGATACATTGTCATTGCATAAATTATCAATTGAACCGTTTAATGCAGAATTGATGCGAGTCAATCTTTTGCCGATTTGAAAGTTTAAGTTTCATTGTATTCGTAGAAATGCTGCAACAGTATATAATGTATAATGTCTTCGTACATTTTCTGATGTTTGTCTCGTTATTTAGAAATTAATATTTTTGACCTACGTCATTTTTCCATTAAACGGCTCAATTTAAAAAGTATCCAGAGATATATAAAATACAGCGTTCTTTACTGTATCACAAATGTTTTCCTATTCCTTGGACTTTAATTTCTTTCTTACAAATTTTATACTTTCATTTTCATTTTTAGCGTTAAACATTTGCTAGTGTTAAACTATTACATTAAACATCTATTGTATTAAAATGTTATGTTCTCCGACATCTTGCGTTTATTTAAGAATACTTTTTTTGCTAATATTTCTTCGTTTTGTAACATCTTATAATTAAATTACAGATTTTCATGAAAATTAATATATAATTAACGTAAGATTAATGTACAATATATGTGTTATATAACTATTTGGATAATACAACTACTTATCTGAATTTTATTTAGTAAACTTTTGTTAATCGAGTTTATTTACTTGAACGTTTGAAGTATTATATGAATTTTAATTATGTAAATTATTTGTTTAGATAAATGGAGTGAAAATTTATTGTTTCGCCTAGCAAATGTTCTCGTAATGCTATATTTTGAATATTTCATAATATTTTTGCATTGTCTGCCCATCTTTAAATTTCTTTTTGTATAAAAAGAAATCCGTAGCTACTTATAATATAATAAATAGATTCAATAAAGTCGAAGTATGTTATTGGATTTCTCTAAGAGAATTTGAGGAAGGAAATGAATGCAATTCTGCGAGAAGAACGCGTTAAACATTGTAATTTCGTTGACAAGTTGTAGAAAGGTGACTTAATTAGAGGAAAAACTGCAGTCGGAGACAGCTTTCTCGTGGCAGTCTCACTGCGGGAAAATTCTGCGGGTCCTAATACGATTGTTTCAACACTGCTTCGACGTGACCGAAACGGCTTCGTCTTGTTCCCTCTCGAAATAACTATCCATCTTTGTGTAAAAAAAACTTTTTCGAATAACCCGTGTTTAAGAGCATAAAGTATTAAAAAAGAAAGAAAGAAAGAAAAAAAAAAAGGAAAATCTTTCTCGCCGAAAAATGCGAGTAACTCCATTGTCTTTTTTAAGCGGTATTTTCCAAGCGAATCGTAAAATCTACTAAAAAACACGGGACACGTTTGAAACGGAAATTCTATTATTAAAACTTTGCAGAACGGCGAGGGCGGAATATCGATAAATACCGGCAACAACGAAAAACAAAACAATTTCTCTTTTTCGTTGGAATAACGCTCCCATTATTTAATTACGAGTTTTTTTTTGCAATAAAATGACTCTGTTGGAAATTTCCGAATGAAAAATGCTTTGGTATCATTTGTTTGCACGGTAAACCGACGCTTTTTATTATTCGACAGGTAACAAATTACCTGAATATCTTTAGCGAATATTATTACTATTTAATATTTCTTTTTTTTTTTTCAAAATTCCCCTCGTGCTCGGTGCAATTATTCAGACACTCACGCAATCCTAACACGTCGATTTACCCTTCGATCCGAAGATTCCGGCAAACTCGCTCAAAGACAAAGCACGTAAGAGTATGTAAATCCCGCGAAGTAGATTACTAGCTCAGAGGGGCACGGTTTCCCATCGGGGGAGGCTCCGTCGATCGACGGAGGAAGAGACCGAGAGAAAGACAGAGATAAGGTGTGTGAGAGAGAGAGACAAGGAGAAAGAGGGAGTCAATTTCATCGGGCACGGAAACTTTAATTTCAATCGAACTTGCCGACAGAATAATAATAATACTAAAACCAGCACTCTCGTAACCCACCAAACAGCGTAGGGTGGACCATTAAAAATCAACCTCGCCAACGAGACTTGGGGATCGTTAACGTACTGAAACGCTACGAAATACGAAAGCATATCGCGTTCCTCGATAGGGGATGCAGACTCCGAACGGAGGAAAGAAAGAAGAAGGCGTCTTCAGAGACAATACCATTGGAATACGAGGCGAATGAAAGAACAGCTTCGACGATTCGATTTCCATGTCCGCGGTGGAGCATCTTCAGGCGCGCATACCGCTAGCTGGCCGGTTCTCTCTCGCAATAAGAAATACCTCCGGAACACAGGGCTGCCGGCGGCCATGTTTGTGGCAACGTCGGCGCCGGTTTCCCGAATCCCCGAAACACCCTATTGATTGCTCCACGAGTCTCGCAGAACCGAGCTGGTACACCGGTCACCTCCCGTACACCTCCTGTTCCTCCCGCTATAGTTCTCTCTCTCTCTCTCTCTCTCTCTCTTTTCCTCCGTTCGTCTATCTCTCTATCCATCTCTGTTTCTCCGGTCCTCCATTCCACACTCCCATCCCAGTCTAGCTGTTCCTCTCTGTCTCTTTCTCTCTCTCTCTCTCTCTCTCTCTCTCTCTCTCTCTTTTCTCCATCTACCTTCACGAGCAGCATTAGGAATGGCGAACACGCCGCCGTGCAGAGGCTACGTGAGCCGCATGCGACCACCCCCGCCCCCAACCACCACCCATCCTTCCCTCGTCTATGTCATGCTTGGTGCCAGCCAGTATGGCCGCCAACTCATACAACCTTCTCCTCTTTTCCTCCCTTGACCTCTCCCTCTTTTTCTTTCTCTCCTCTCTCTCTCTCTCTCTCTCTCCCGTCCTTATCCACCTCCTCTTTTTTTTCCAAGCCACGCTACTTCGCGTCCTCCTCGCTTCTTTTTCCTCTTCTCCTCGTCTGTTCTCCTCTTTTTCACCATCCGCCGTGGCCACCTCCGCCACCGACTTCGTCTCTTCACCCTCCGTTCCTCTTCATCGAACTTCTCCTTTTTCCACCGTGGGCCGTGTTCCCTCGGTGTGCTGCTATCTTTGCCCTTCCGGCTCGCGCATACGTGCCAGCCTCACGTGCATGCCTGTGTCTTATATGTCTTCCGCTTCATTTCACCCAACCCCGCGCTGCTACCACCTATCTCTCCTACGTCTCGGCTTCTTCGTTCATTCGTTTCGTCTTTTGCTTCCTCTCCCAATCTCTCTTTCTCTCTTTCTCTTGTTCTCTCTCCCTCTCTGCCTAACTTCATCCCTACGCGACTCTCTCGCCTGGTTCCATCAACATCCCCGCGAACGAGTCACGTTTACAACGACGATTCGTAAAGGAACGTACAAGTTGGCTACACACTCACCTGTGAGAGTCCAAGGTAAATTGAGACGGTCTCGGATATGTACAGGAACCGTCCATCAGCGGCGACCGCCATCGCGAACCCGTCCAGCGACTGAAACGGAAAATACGAGTGCAATCGCTCTTCAGCCTCTTTCTACCTCCTTTCTCTTTCCGTTTCTTTCCGTTCTCCCTTCTTTTTACTCTTTTCTCTCTCTTTTTTTTTTTTTTTTTTCTTTTTCGCCGGGACCAATCCGGTGGCATCCCCGGTTACCTCGTGATCACTTCCAGCCCCCCGCCCCCTGCTGTCAGTTTTCGCGATACCGCGTCTTTCTCGGAATTTCCTCTAACGACGATTCTGCCGGTATTCTTTTTTTCTTTGATAAATTTCTAGTTTAAATTTCTCAATTCTGGCTATTTCGCTCCTTTAGTGAAAGCTTCATTTCATCATCAAAACAAGAAATTAATCGGGAGAGGTTGAACAAGTTATTATGCATACATAATTCTTGTTAATTTCTTCTTTTTTTTTATGTTATGACAGGCGAAAATAGTTATGAAAACTGGATAAAGCTGGGTTAAACTAGAAATTTATCTTTTTCGTTTTAATTATAATTTTGTGATATTTCATAATATTACTTATTGGTATACTGCAAATTTTTATGAATTTACGAAAGACTTGAAACTTGGACACAAAGGTATACGAAGTGTCTGAAGCATGGCATTTGTTATAATTAGACTGCGTATTTCTATTTAAAGCTGCGAAATTTGCAAAAATGCACACAATGCACAGATTGTGCGAAAATATGTAAAATATCCAATGAAAAGTATTAATTATAATTCTACGGAAGGAACAATCTTCCATCTAAGTTCCATTTCGTCAATAGTGTTCACGAGAATTTAAAAATGCGTAAAGAACCGCGGTCTAGTTATAATTTTTACTAGATAAAGCAACTATCTACTCGGATTTTAGCTTTTCGGTTATATTTATAAAAATATGAATTTTTACAGGTACACATTCGCAATGTACTTAAGTACATTCTGCTTTACAAGCAGATTCTGTTACTATCGTACTTCGATTCTCTTATTATTCTATTTTATTAGAGAAAATTCCTTCAATGTCGCATGATTTTCTTGAAATATACATTTTATATGAATATCAATATTAGTGAAAATTACAGTATGGTCGGCGGCTTGTATAAAATACACATCGATGAATATTGATTGCAAATTCTTATGCATCTGTTTGGAAATTCAAAAATACACAGAATGCACGTTAAAAAATATACTAGTAGAATTCATATTACATAGATAAAATAAGTCTTTGATTAAATGAAAATCGACAACAATATGAATATGCATAAAAATTCAATCTATTGATAGCAATTGATTTGCAGTAAAATTCGCAGAACGTTAAAAGGGCTGGAAGTAATTTTCAGAGTTTTATTCCTCGAATCGCTTCGACAATCTTCCTAAAATGAGCGATTTCTTCAAAATTATTGCAAATTCAATTATTATGCCTGACGCAGGATCTTTTTTTTCTATTGTAAATAATTTTAGAGTTCTGACGAGATCAGAAACACCGACGTGAAATCTTTCTTTTATCGTAAATAGTTTTAAATCTCCAATATAATTAGTCACACTGCCTCATCGTCGATGAATAAAGTTTCTCTTATCGTAAATAACTTTAAAATTCCGATAAAATCAGTTACTTTGCAAAAAAAAACATTGATGTAAGAGCGATGAAAGACTTTTTCTTATAAATAATCTTAGAGTTCTGATAAGACCATTTATTTTAGAACCGATGATGTAAAATCTTTTTTCTAAATCTTCGATAAGATTAGTTACGTTGCAATCGACGATAAATAAGATTTCTTTTATTATTTATCGTAAACGGTTTTAAAATGAAGTCAGGCAGTTTGCAAGTATTGATGCGAGATATTTTATTATTGGAGGTGACTTTTTTTTTTTTTTTTTAGTTCTCGATACGTGATTCGAATGCAAAATTATACTTACTTGGAGTATATGGGTACCCTGATGCACGTCGAAATGGTCCATCGTAGCGGATGCTGACGACCTAACTCGATTCGCACCTGGAATCAGAAACATTCCCAAGGTTTCACGTGGATTCAGCGTTTACTGGACGCGATGATGAATGTCCAAGTTTTCCATTTGAATCGCCACGGTTTCAAAGCGATCTAACATCCTTCTGTCTTTCATCGAGTTAAGTTTAGACGCTTCCGTAAAGAATATGACAGATCCATAGTGATCGTGTAACGATATGTGTGTTAAAGAGAGATTTGTATTCGACAGCCGGCATCAAATTGCATATTGCTGTGTATATAACTAACGCTGAATAGTAATGAACAAACGGAACTCGATAAATCAACATTCCGCGGCAGTTCCTCTCGATCATTCATTTCTGACAGGAATCTCATTAAAAGGAAAAAAATCACGTTGATTTTTAATAAACAATTACTTCACGGATAAAATATTGTTGACAAAGTTTGTATCGATCTATTTGTGCATTTTAATCCTTTATGTTCGGAGTTAAAGTGCGCACGATATTTATATTAAACTTTTGTGTTGTTAAATGATTGATATATCGTAAACATATACAGAGAAGGGGAAAAGAAACTTATAATTTAATGTATAGTAGATACCTTCACATTTTTTGAACATCTTAGCATTTGGAAATTATATCATCAAAATAGTAGTAATGTCTGCTAGTAGATTTTCTAATTATTAGGAGATATTCCGTTCTGATAATGTAAATTCAATAATATTAAGATATTTAAAAAATAGAGACTCACGTGAGAGATTATCCTTTAACAATCCTTTGACAATAATTTGAAGTTCAGTATTTCAACATAAACAGGTGACCATTTAAAGCTACAAAAATTATTATCAAACATGTCTCATCATCATTATTGTTATTAATGCAATTTTATGAAGAATATATTCATAAATTTTATGAAAATTATTAAAAACACCAAGTCAACAACATTAAACATTGTTTACCAAGGATTAAGGTGATGAAAACTGGAAAAAAAAGTCGTGGTACTACATTTTTCATATTCTAGATTCACAAATGAAGATCATGAAGCTACTGAATAAAATCAATGACGCTCATGATCGTTACGTTATTTTTTATGAATTTTCAACTCTAAGTTTTACAAGATTATAAAATCTAGGTGGATGCATAACAATGGAAAGATATTAAGCCAATGTCAAAAAAATAAAAACGTTCGATAACATTAATTGATTGCAAAGAATTGTTACGTTAACTCAATGCTAGTTTTTGATAAATTAACAAAATATGATGTAACAAAAGAAGAAAAGCAAATTAGCACATATTAAAAAGAAATTATTCAAATTTCAAAAAATATACCATAGTAGCTAAATCTATAAAACTTCTATGGTAAGTCAGAATCACTTTGAACGTGTGTTTAGTATTAAAAAAATTTAGATAAGTAAAACATTCAATTTTCATATTATGTTCATCTCTATCCTCATTATCGATTATTCTAATCACCAGTGGCGGATTTAACCCTTGTTGAACCCTGAAGCTAATAGTCATTGGGACTTTCAGATCCATGAGCAATTAATCTTACAAAACTTTCGTTACAAAATTTTATATACTGCATGTAATTGCAATATAAAAAAATGCAATAAAAAATATATACTGTAAGTATATCTTCATTTGTAAGAATATAGACGAATATTGGTTTTCATCGTACGATGAATGATCTAGTTATATCGTTAACAGAATTATTAAAAAATTCAGTCGTTTCTCGACTATAGTTCTTCTACACTTATTTTTCATTGTTGACACTTTGGAGACAGTTTTCTTTGCTTTGCATTGCAAGTAATGCATATTGTCAAAAATATATCGATTCGACGAGCATCGTTTTAGGCAGACTAAAACTTTTATACCGATTTTTGCACGCTAATAAATACAATGTGTCTTACGTGATTCCAACAATTTTTGACAAGCACTTTTATGGGTAATGTTTCGGAGTACGGCGCTTGTAGTATTCGAAAAATACACATAACATGCAAAGTATAACATATAAAATATTCACAGAAGAACAACAATATATAGAAGAAACTTTCTTCAATCGTGTTTACAAAAGAACTTGAAAATGCATAAAAACCCGCAGTTTAGTCGTTAGCGTTCGCCCCTGCTTTTCCAAAAATGCTTTACCAGCATCCCCAACGAGGAATCCCGGTGGACGGGTCAGCAAAGAGTTAATAAAGACGTTTGCTCGGTCGAATTGATTGACGTCCACGTCCATCGTACGCTACCTCCGGTTTATTCCGACCATTGTGACTCACCCGTGAGTTCAACCCCCCTCTGAAGATAGCCTCCGAACCGATGCCACCGGTGACCCCTTTGCGTCTTCCTTTCTCCCCTCGTTTAACAAACAAGACGTTCCCGCTTCTTCTTCTGCCCGTAATAATAAACTCCCACCCATTCTCTCTTTCTCTCTCTCTCTCTCTCTCGGGGACGTCGTAATGAAAGACTTAGAAGACTCGATCAAACTCGACGCGAACCGCTTAATCTGTTAAGCCTCACGGAGCAGCGGACGAGTCCAAGTGGACTGGCTAACTGGCCGAATTGATCAGCCTCTGGCTTTCGCTATTCGGTCAACAAGTTCGTTCTGATATCCCGGATCCCCGAATAATCCGACCGGACCTTTCGCCTGTCCGACGAAAACGTTCCCCGTCAGCGCACTGACGACGACCGTTCGTTTCCACGACGATTCGTGAATACCGATTAAACTTGAAACGATCCCGGGTCTCGTTCGCGCAGGTTTTCCTCGTTTACACGGAATAATGGAATTTTTTTCGACTCGGAGAGATTAATGGGAAGGAGGGGGTGAGAATTGGACGGGTATTTGCAGCGAAACGAAGATTGGCATTTTCTCATCATCAGCGATGAAAGAATTGCAGTTTCGAGCAGTTTTCGTTCGTACAGAGTAATAGAATTTTTTAGTTTTGTTAGATCATTGCAATAACACATCATAGTCGTTATAGTTAAATTCGTTCTCTAAGTCATTTTTACCCGTTTTTTGGTAAATAATATTTGGATAATTAAACAATCAGAAGGGTATTACTAAATACAAATATGATTATTTGTAAAGTAGCGTAATATCTGCGTTTTAACCATTATCAATTGCGATCTGCTATTGCGTTACAATTCAATTTTTACTATCTGTAGTTCAATAACGATAGTTTGGTATTTACCTCATGAAACTTGTCTGCTTTAAATCTGAACGTATCAAAATGACTTGTTTGGAACCTTTATTACATAAATTTTAAAATACTAAAAGAGACTGCGTGAGAATATTTTTTAAAAAAATTTCTAGGGGTAACGTAGGTTTTGCAGGAACAGATGTTTCCCAAGTTTGAGCAGAATTTTTTTAAAAGCAAAAAATAACTGTTGGACATGTCATTAAATTCTAAGAGCGAACGCTGTCACGTTTACGATATTTCTTGCAAATTTTTTCCCCATTTAATACACACGCTATTTACGAGTGTTTAAGTTTCTTTTAAACAGATAGGAAGACTTTGGTTTCTAAGAACTGTTTCTTCCCGAGATAAAGAACACAGACAAAAAGAAGAGAAAAAAATTTAATTTTTAGTTCAGATGAAAATGTTCTAGTCTAGTTTTTAGTTCAGATAAAAATGAATATGGCATACTACCGAAGTTGGCATTCCAAGAGTACAAAGCATCGAGATATATGAATTTAATATATTTAATATTCAACCTTCGCATTGCTTATATAAATAACAACCGTACGACAAACACATACAACATTCGATGGAGAAAAATTAATTTAGGTCCGGGCTGGAAGCTATCTGAACGTCATAATATTATGACAAGTATCTAAGGGAACGTTTTACCCGATTGTCCAGCACGGTGGCTCGCAGATATTTCCTTGGGGATGATGGAAAAATATCCGTGCTACAGGCGTGATCAATTTAGCGAAGATCAACCTTGGTAACGCGTTATTTTCCCGTGACGACGAGTATTGAACGAACAACGTGCAGATGGACGTTTATTATCGCGCGGAATTTACTTTGCACATCGAGTCTCGTCTTCTAGACGATCTGTAGAATGAGAGAAGGAACGTAAAAAATCAATTTCAAATTGTATTAAATAGCGTAGCGCTATCTGAAAACTGCGAAACGTACGCTGTTTTGGAATGTGCCGCCAATTTAGATTGCTTTGCCAACTTCTCTTGCCGCTTTTACGGTCAACGACGGACTCGTTTCGAGTTTGTAAATGAAATTACCATCTACAGGTTATCCCTTATTTCTCGCATTGCTGTAGAAAATCGGCGGAGATATTGAATTTCGATGTAAAATACGAAGGAAATCTTTCGTATCGTTGCGTCGTCGAACAGTTTCCACGATGTCAGGTTGTTCTTACGGAACGTTGAATTTTCAATAATGGACTTTCAGTCTGTTAACTTTTGCTAACCAATGAATTTGAATAAACCAGCAATTCTTCGAGCTCGTCTTTTCATTCGATAATTTAAAATTACCATTATACCTTGACACGAAATACAGGGACAAAGATGCAGCCTTTTACCAATAAAAAAGTTTAGGTTAGATTTAGGTTAGGTTGAGGTTAGATTTAAATAAATCAATCTTTACAAAAATTCTCTTTGTCAAATGTCCAGTTGTAATTTTGCCATTTGTAAATTAAAGAAATCTTCGACTTTTCAAGCAATTATTTATAACTATTCACGCGCGATTACTCTAATTTAAAATA
>KQ435707.1:22188-36662 GCA_001276565.1 Melipona quadrifasciata
CATATGCGTATGTTCAGCTTTTTCTAAATTAAAATCATTCTAAGTGAAAAAAAAATTTTCTTTTGATTCACGACAGAATCTCTGATAATATTTTATTCTACTTGATAATCACTGCTTTTTAAATATTGTAACGTTGCCTTTACTTAACAGCCACATTATCCTTTTTGTCTATATTTATTGTTTTTTCCAATTTTTTCTGGCTCACTGAATTGCTGCCAACATGAAACGAATAAAATATAATCAAACAAAAGATTAAATAATTTTTTGGCACTTTAAAAAAATTCGCTCCTGAAGAAGTTAAGATTATCATACAATATCATCGTTATTATTCTTTTCAAACTCTTCTCAAGTTTAATTTTCTCGAAGAATTGTTTGAAATCATTCGCTCGCTATTGTTCTAACTTAAAACGTACCTTTATTACCTTTTCTTCTCGAAGTAGTTAACTTTCTCAAAGAAATTCTTTAAAATCATTCGCCCGATATTATTCCAACTTCCAATATCACTATCGCCACGTTTTTTGTAAACTTTCCCCCAACCAGCCTCCTCGGAGAATTCTTTAAAATCTCTATTACTCCAACCTGAAACACAAACTACTCCAAGCTAAAACCCTTTTCATCCAAGAAAACAAAGAGAAACAACTGCCCTCGCGATAAAAAGAAAAGACTGAGAAGCTACTCTAAGAAAAAAAAAAAAGAAAAAAAAAAAGAAAAACGAAGATTTCACCCCGGTTGGAGAAGGAGGCAGAGGGAAGAAAGAAAATAAATCAACCGACGTGTCTGGAAATCTTTAACGCATTTTACTTCGTTAAGTCGAGAGGTCTCTGGTTCCAGTTGTGGCAGTGACATGCGGCGAGGGTGAACCGGCCGCCGCCGTTGGATTTAGCTTGACGAGGAACTGCGGCTGCGATGCGCGGACGATGCGTAACTCGATTTCGTTAGTTTAGTTACATTGGCGGTTGGTAACGCGAGGCCCAACGCAGGGGTTGCCGTGATTAGATTTCCATGTAGGTAGTGGTGCAGCTACCTAAGCCTTTATACGTACGCGCAGCCCAGCCTCCGTTTCACCCTCTTCACCTTCCACGCTCTCGCCCACCACTATGCTTCCCTCTCTCTCTGTCTTTTCAACGTGCCACGACAAATATTAACTCAACCCAAAGCCATCACCCCCTCGATTTGCGAAAGTAGCGCCGATGAATAAGTGAATTCTGTCGACGACCTTGTTTCCCGCGTTCTGCCTCGTTGCGGCGCGCGTTCTTTCGAGTAGGTGGAATTTTTTTCGTTTTTTCTGTCTTTCGGAGGATCAAGGGTTGCGCGTAACGAGAAGACGAAGGGTTGGTAGGTTTTTGTGGAAGATGGTGGATTACGATTGACGACCAGGTTTTTTTTGGGGGGAGGGGGGAGAATTGTGGAATTGGGTGATTGTTAAGGTGATTGGCAATAAAGGGGTGGATTGATGGAGTATTGGCAAGTGGGGCTTTCGATGCTAGTTATTGTTTCTTTTGAAGAAGTATTGTTGCCAGAAATTGAGAGAAGAATATTGGACATATGTTTGTGTGTTGTGATAAAAATCAGGTTGACCTAAAACTTCAATTTTAATTCTTCAAAAGTTGAACATTAAATTCAAATTACATTTCAATGTTATATCGAAATAAAGTATTGGTCATTTAGTTATGAAATGAATTTTAAAATGAAAAGTTATTAATAGTATTTATCATCTCACAAGTATAATTCTAAAACAAACTTCTCTAAATCTTAAACGTGACAAAACAAGTGCAAGTATAAAATTATAAATTTCTTAAATTATCTAAAAATCAAGAAGTAAATGCAAATATACATTATACATAAAGCAAAGTATTTTAATTAATAAATAATTCTTAAAAAGAATATTTCGATATTATACAAAAGCATTATTATCTATTAAAAAGCTATTCAAAAAATCAGAAGAAAAAGAGTTCATAATTTATCCCCTTTTTCTGTAATTTCAACATCAAACATAAATAAATTTCTCAAATTCATTAAACACAAAATAATATAAATATAAATGTAAGTTATATATAAAATAATTCATCATTATATTGATATTATAATTGTTATTTATTAAAGAAGATATTAAAGGAAGAGAGTTAATAATCTATTCCTTTTTTTGTAATTCCTACAACAAACATACAAAGTTTTCTTAAATTTATATAACGTCAAAAAACCAATGGAAATTAAATATAAAATATTAAATACAAAATATTAAAATACCTACTGTAGTAAAGTAGCTTTAGCATCCACTAAAGCAAAAAAAAAAAAAAAAAAAAATTGTAAAGAAATTGTAAAAAGAAAATAAATTACCCTCTTATCTTATAATGTCGAATCGTTGTAATCGATTTAAATAAAAAGACAAACTCCAGTTTTATGCAACTTGAATTCAAATTTGAATCCTTTAAATTGAAGATTAACAAATACAAATTATATACAACGTTTCAATACCTTTCCAATACGATGTAATGAATTAAAACGACGAATGCTCACGAAAATAAAAGATAATCGTAAATGGTTAGTAATCAAAATGCACCCCTACTTTTTTACATAACGCACAAAAGTGCGAAACAAACTTCTTTAGTCTATCAGATACCAAGAAAGAACTTGAAAAAATTTCTTCCTATCTGAAACCTGGTAAATATAATGTTTGACACGTTCCATATATACTCCAATTTTTGATCAATTTAGATTTTTAACATTCCAATAAACTTCTCTAATCAAATATAAAAAGAAAAAAAAATAATAACTTGAAAAAAATTTCTTTCTATCTAAAACTTTTATAGATTCAATATTTTTAGACATGTTCCACGTATACTTCAACTTCTGACTAATCCAACTTCACTGACAGGGATGAACGGAGTTGTCCCTCGGCATTTCAATGTTTCGAGGCGAAAAGATGTCCACGGCCCTCCCATTTCCGTTAAATGAACCACGAAAATGAAGAAAGCCAATGGCGATGGTATCGCTCGATTATAGCCGACAATTCTCTATTACTATGTATCTCGTGAATCTCGTAGCGGCTGCGTGGTCACTCTCCAGTTATAAAGGATATCGCCGGACTCGATCTATTGCCGGCTCGCTTGCGCGAATTCTTAAGAAGGCCTTTGTCCGGTTAATTCGATACCGGTGTACCGTGAATTTCCATCGAAATTCAACGATCTCACCCTTTTATCACGATCGGCCAACGATATCGCCCCGATTCGAGCAACACCGGTACCATTGCAATTAATTCGCGACGACGCGATGCCCCTTGGACTCCCTTGTTTCTCCGATAAGACGCAAATAGCTTCATTCGCCTGCTCGTGCTCTTCTTTTATTAAATTGATACAATTTATATATTTTTGTCGAATATAATTTGTCAATGTAGCTTCTACATATATTTCAATAGAACATAATTCACGTATTTATATATTAATCTTGCAATTCGTGTATTTTCGATTAGAATATAAATCCACAAGGTGTGTGGCAATTGAACAGCAAATTTTTATGCACCTGTATAAATCTTAAAGTTATTAAAAATTACACGCAACGCGAGAAAATGTATGAAATAATCCAAAGTGTAGTGTTTTCTGTAGCATTTAATAAGCGAAACAATTTTCTACTTTTTCAATTATATTTATTTTAAATCATCAATTTCCTTGAGATCGAATTATTTTTTTTTTATCAATTATTAAAAAACATGTTTTTTTGAATTGTTATGTTTTTAGAGAAGACACAATTAACTACAACTTGAGACCAATTTTAATAAAGAAAAAAATAATTTTAATTAATTCGTTACATCGTACGAGCACAAACTTCAACGTATGCGAGAACCCCATTCTTATTTTTAGATTAATTGATTTGAGAGAAAATCGAAAAAATCATATTTTATATATTTTTGCATACTGTGTGCAGTCTGCGCAATTTGACACTTTAAAATTTCATTTTATTATAAAGGCATAAAAATCCGCGATCTAGTTACGAGCGTTAGAATAATTTATTTTGGATTCAATTATTATTACAATTAGCACTTGTAGTGATTGAGAAAAGGTGAAAGTATATTTTATCTGCATGTTTCGAATCGTCGTGATGACAGATTGATTTTGCAACGAGTTTCACTTTCTCCCATGCTTTCACCCTGAAGGACAGATTTTTACCGCGCGACTACACGCTCGTCGATCTTCAATGACTCCCCTACCAGGGTTAAATACTGATCCATCAGCAGATATCACCAACAGATACACTTTCTAATAAGCGGGGGTCCAATCATCTGTGTTGTTTCCACGTTGAAGCTACGTTAGCTCCTTTGCAAAGAGAGGGTAGAAGAATATCTTTTTTCTTCGGGAACAACGATCGCGATTCTTCCCCCCTCGAGAACAATCGATAATATTTAATTAAACTACCTAAGCCAGCGATGCAATTTTTTTACTATCTATTTTTAATAAGACAATTTTTTAACTTGATACTAATACAAAGATGAGGTTGACGACTTATAAAATAAAATAAAAATGTCGCGACAATTATTTTTTATTTCAGATCATCTAGGGATTTTAATCACTACGTTGCGACGAACGTTAATTTTATTTGCAGTTCTTTTCGTTTATTTTCATTTATTTTCATTCATTTTCATTCTGTGTCCTATCACAGCGATTGCAAAAAGAAATTTCAAGCATTTGCTTAATATTTTGTTTTTATTATTATCGTCCTCAACTTGGATTTTGTATTTTGAAATTTATGAAATTTTCAGAAATTGAAATATTTGTAATATTTTGATAAATTATTGCTTAATCTTAAGGAACTCAAACAGCTTTAAACAACAGTCTAAAATTCACGCAGATTAATTAAAATTTAATCATGGAACTTTAAATCTAAAAAATTTCCAGTTTTCAATCTTAATGAATTTAAAAATACGTCTCAGAAAAATAATAATCTTAAAAATTATGATTCTTTTCTCACCAATATTAGAAATATTGAAGTTTCCAGTTTATTCCCTTGAATATAGCATTCTTATGTCTCAAACACTAATCACTAAACATCGCTTTGTTATCATTTCATATTTCTTTAAACTCAAATTAATTCATTGTCAGTGAAAATAATAACCAGATTGTGGATTTTTACAGAAATGCTAAAATATAGCTAAAGACATTTATGGACAAAGTATTTAAAATGTAATTGCCTAGGCAATTATTATAATGTTCAGTGAATTTAAGTTTCGTTTCTTCACTAGTATAAAATTCTGCATAAACATTTACAGTCCAACAGCATCTAACATTCACCAAAATTATGAAAATAGTCAAAATGACCAATTCACAATTTCAAGAGAAATTATTACAGAAATTTTGTAGATACAAAACAATATACCTATTTTTAAAGGTGCAAATGATTCCCCTTAAAATACATAAATAAAGCTTTTATTTATTGTACCTCTTGCATTACAAAGTGTTTCTATTTTTCTTTTTTCTTTAATGTCTCTGAATGGAAATTTTAAGCTTTAGTTATTGGTCGTTCTTAAATACACATTTTCATAAGTAACATCTCAAATAATTATTAAATTAATTTAAAATTATTTATTAAATTGTGTTACCGACACTCACGTGCAGCCAATCTCCCACAATATTATAAAATTTTTCCACTTGTTTTTTCTTTTCTTACTTCCACGTCTTTGATCGATATTTCATGACTAAAGTTTGTGTGTCAACAAACTATTTCAACTCGATTTGTGTCAACTCCTTCTCAATAGAACGTCACACCTTGATATCGTCACAGCATCGACAAATTGTTAACGCGGCTGAGTATCAATAGGGTTAATAACGAGGTACTTACCTTTGCCAGACTTATTTGGCGGTGGCACATCCCGATTCCATGGCGGGTCTCCGTGACCCGAGAACTCCCGAAGTTTGAGGTACGAGATGGTTAGCCTTATTATAGAGGCTTTGTCCAACTGGGAGGTAATAGCCGCCGGTAATGGCAGCATTTTCGCTAACTCGTAGAACTCGAAGTTCTCTTTCCCCCTTCGAGACCTGGCAGCGTCTCTGCTCTTCTCCTTGCGCAGTTCGAGGATGCTGTAACAGACAGAGAAGAAGAAACGGGAAAAGGTTAGACGAGCAGGAATCACGTGGCACGGATAAATCTAATTCTTTTTGCTGTTTATCTCTTTTTTATTTTCCCCCGTTTCTTTTTTTCCTCGTAGCTTCGATCGTGTCAGAACGTTCGCTCGCGACGTAGAACGCAAGGGATCGATTTTAATTTCGTGATTAACGAGAGGTTGCGAGCGCAGTTTGTCACATTGCGACGAGAAATTTTATTTTTTGATTTCTAAATTAATTTTAAATTACTGTGTGCATTAAATATAATATAATATAATTGTACTATATGTATCGATGTCATTATTTGAAGATATATGTGATCTTTTATTTTATTTCATTATATTTTTAATACTACAGGAGAAAATTTATTTTTACTTATCAATTCAGTATAAATCGAACGTAAACTTCAATTATTCAAATTGAAACATCGAAAGTCTACTTACGGATTGATATTGTGTTATTTACTTTAAAACCGATTGTATCGATATTTTTGAAGCCCGCGAAGCTTGTATCAATATTTTTGAATATAGTGATAACTGTATTTGCAATAGGTATAAACTATTCTATGTTATATCAGTTATCGTTGTATCGGGTTATCGTTCATTTCGGCAAAATCTTCTGAAAGAACTAATTAATTATTTGAGTCTGTAGTTTATTAGTTATAGTTATAGTATATTGATATGACATTAATAACAGTTTTAACCATATCTAGCAAACATTAAAATAATATTATCAATACTTTAACAAATCAATGAAATTGATAAATTAATAGTAAATTAATAAAAATGAAACGGTAACATTTGTTTACAACAAATACACCAGTTTAAAAAAACTGTCTAAACAAAATCTACTAAATAATACTGTATGAAATTCATTTTATTTCATAGTCTACTTTCTTACTATTTTAACGTCAAAGTATCACAGATATATTAGTATTTAATATTAAAATCAGAGTAGTCGTCGGTCAAAATGAATAATTCAGAATTTTATCATCTATGAAACGATATAACTTTAAAGATTTGAATAACTTTTCATAAAATACAATATTACAATATTAATTATTATTAATATAATATTATAATATATCAGTATAATGTTACATAATATTAACACAATATTACAACGGTTCTAGCGTGAAGTATTCATTTTATATCTTATTCTCACAGCAGAGAGAAGACGTTTTCGTTTTTTTTTTAATAGCCGATGCCGCAGGATCCACTAATACTTTTGTTCGTGTTAACGCGGATGTTTTTACAAGTTTACGACAAATCGAAGCGTGTAACCGTCCACGCATTCGGAATCGAAACGAATTTTCGATTCTTATCCGAAATTCAGTTACGCGCATATTCGTTGGTACCATAAGATATTCGTTTCGCGTAGTCCTTCCGCAAGGACTCCCGTATTTGATATGCCAGCAACGAATTAACCGCTCTGCCGGCAATCGCGTTACAATATACAGCTATTGACCTAGAGTACGTAGCACCCTTGAGTAACTTCTTTTTCGTTTCCACGGTAAGTTTACCTAGTTTAACACTAGAACTACCGACGAAAAAATATAATATTTGTACCGAACAAATTAAAGTGCAAGCTACAAGAAAAACTTAATAATACAATAAAGAATACAAGCATTCATTGATAAATTTTATTAACCTCTTGCGCTGGAATGACGTGTATTTTCTTAGTAATTTCCATCCAGTAACATATCGATGAATTCAAAAAGAAGACGAGATATCGTATGACGGTTTGGTCACTCGTTATGGTCCGCGAACCAGTTACTAGCGCAAGAGGTTAAAAGTCACTCGAGCATCTAAAAATACACTGTTATAAATATATAAAATTTCTGTAGGAAATTATAAATTAGTCACTTTGATCACTTTGGTGGTTCTAGTGTTAGTCGATCACGAATTCGGAAATAATTAATTAATCGTACAAGTACAAGTGTCCCAACAACAGTGATTTAACGAGGAAGGAAGTGAAAAGATCAGTCGAAAAGTCATCACTAGAATACAAAAAATGCTTCGTTTTACAGAAGATCGAGTTTGAAAGTTTATTTTTATACTTGAATTTGGCTAATTCAAACAGAAAATAATTATACATTGTAGAAAGTTATTCTACGATATATTGCATTGAATGCGTAATTGTATGATAATTGAATCGAGTTGTACAGAGATCTATCAACCTTCAAAATGACAAAAAGTTGATTAAATATCCCACAGTTTTATGATCTCTATTTTGAAAAGATTCATCAATTCATAGAATAACTCTTGCGTTATACAGCTGTGAAGCTAGCAAATCACTGTTCGTCATTTTAGACTTGTCTTTTATGTGCAATGTAATCTTACTATTACTTTTAGTGTAATAAAGCAGAAACAAGAAATAAAAATAAAAGCCTTTTCTTTTCTTAAATTAAACTCTTTAAGCTGCTGAATATCGCTTTTGTATAAAAGCCTTTTCTTTCCTTATATAGTCCTTACTATATGATACTTAATATCTACGATTAAAATTAATCCGAATCGACAATTTTAGTCGGCGGTTCGAGAGTTAAATGTGCAACAATCGGTATTTTAAATAAATATTTTACATAGAAATTACAAATATCTTACGTATTAAATCATTGTAATTTAAACAATGGTAATTGAAGTAAATAGTTCCATTCAAAATCAATATTTTGACCGTATCTTTTTAGCAATTATGAGAAAAGCAAATCTGAAAACTGATAAAGTTACTCAATTTCAGATCGTCAACGATTGACATTTTCCTACAATGTACTAAAAAAAAAATACATGTATTAGAAAAATAGATGTTCCTATCTACGTGTTACGAAGTAATATGTAAAATTTTATAACGATAAACAAAGAACCAACGAGGATTAAAAGATTTTTCAGGGAGGATAAAGATTCGCCAAAAAAGATTCATCAGCGAAATTTCGTCCAGGGCATGAACGTCGATCGGAGGGTTGCCTGCGAAGAGTTAATCGTCGGTGGTTCCGTTAGCAAATTGTCCCAACGTTGAAATGTCTCGCAATAATTAATTTCAAGCTGTAGAAGCAATTAATTATTTTCGTCGATTTATCGACAGTTTGCAAATGGATAGGCAAGTATAGGCGTGGCGGCGAGCGGCCACGATCGCAAACGCGCGGCAAAAGCGGCCACCCGCTCGGCTGGCATACATTATTCAAACGCTATCATGCCTGTGTTTGCTGACATGCCAGCCGAATGTATCTGGGTGAATGTCGACGTAACATTAACCACGCCCCGTGGACTGCCCCTCGATTCCGGTTTTGCATTTAAACATTAAACGCTGACCAATGGGAATGTAATCCGCATTATTCGAAACCCGTTCCTCCCTCTACTCGTCACGGTCATTAACCTTTTGTTAACCAGGGAGCAATCGGTGCCCGTGTTCGCCGAACGATAGACCTGTTTTGAACCGAGTGTTCGATCGTCGTGAATTTATGACAACGACGACCGACGACGATGATTTTCGCGCGGCGGTGAATAGGGGTGAGAATCGGTTTCGGTTCGAAGGGTGTGAAATTATTACACTGGAGCGATAAATTGTCTCTTACTTTGTATCTGTTATATTTGGTTGAGTTGCTTGTTTTTAGAAAATTAATCTGTATAAGAATAAGCGTCAATTAGGGTCAAATTGCGTTAGCAACTCTCAACGATCTGAAAAAATGAGTAAATCTAGCGTGAAGGTCTTCGTTTCTATTGGGTATATATATTTTTGTGTTTGTTGTTATTTAGCAGTGAATAGTGTAGTCAATAGAATATAGACTACAATAAATGTAGCGAGTAGAGTAGTACTGTCTTTTGGTATTTTTTAACAAGTGTACAATGTAAGAGTTGCTGTGTAAGTTTGCAAGTTTTTAAAATAGAGGTGACAAAATTGTATTGTCTTTAATTAATTAGTTACTTCTGCATAATTTAGCTCAATTATTCGAATAATGTTATTTCTAGAAATGAAATCATATATTCTTACTGAAAAATATTTTTTTTTCAGAGGTTAATACGTACTGCTATATTACAGCAGTGACTGTTGCATTCCATAAGTAATTTTAGATTTGATTTCCATAGTTACAAATTGGAATAATTATTGACTAATAATTGGTTCGAATAATTATTACATACTCTCTATTGCATATTATTATATTGCACATGTCTTCTACGTGTACACACTAATTAATTATGTCCAAATATCTGTTTATATTAAATTTTGTATCATTTCGTACGCAAAAATTTCATATTGTTGAAAATGAAATGTAAAGCCATGAATTTTATTAAAATCATTTATTTCTTTTATGTGAATTTGCAAATTGTACCTTCCGTTGTATAAAGTTTCTCAAGTTTCAAACGAAACTATCATCGAAACGGAGATAATCCTTTATTGATTTGTGGATCTTAGAAATCTGTAGATCTAGATCATAGAAAGACGTATGAAGAAGTACAATGCTGGCTCGATATCGACATCAATGATTTGAATTGAAAGTAATCACACGATTGAAATTATGTAAAGAAAAGTGCGTGCGTCGTGCATTTTGGTATTAAAGCGTTGCTGTGAAAGTGACTAAATTGCAATTTCATAATTTTACGAGGCCGGTTAAAATGAATTAAACATGGGGCGGTAATCCAATTCGAGCCTTGAATGATCCTTAACAACTACCTTGACACACATGACACTGAATATTTTCACGCGTTCGCCATCATTAATTTGTATTGCGTGATCGATCCGGTCTATACCAACTACTGGAATTGGATGCTCAATATATATATATACTCGTGTATTCGCCATTACCGATATGGAAATTTTCTTGAATAATGTTTGAACAACTTTAAGTTGTTAGAGATTAAAATTCGATTAAGATTAGCAACAAGTTAAAGGCTATGTTAGTTTAGGTTAGGTTTGAAATTATCAGAGGAAATACGCAACGAAATTTTTCAAAATTAGCATACTAAAGAATATGTAAAATTGAATTTTAAAGTCAGATTATCAAAAAATGCACAAAACTGAATTTTCCAAAGTTAAATTATCAAAAGATTTTTAAAAGTGGTGCTTCTAAAAATAAATTGTTGAACAATATATATATATATGTATTATTGAATCTTTAGAAGTTAGACGTACAAATGAACAATTGATAAAATTGAAAATTTCAAAGTAAAACTATAACTGAATCTTTCAATTATCTTCATCTCTTTTCATTAACAAATCTGCAATAATAAATACTCTAAATCTTCACTCAGAAAGTCCTAGTTATGGTAAAACAGCTGTTTCATTTATACCAAAATACAGACCTATTAGTATAAAATTCAATTTGAAATACTTTGACTCTTCACTCAGAAAAACTTAGACATAATAAAACTATTTTATCATAAAATTCCATTACATTTTCTATTTAATGTCGCAAAATAATCTCTCTTTAAACCAAGTAGCCATCAATTTCATTCAGTTTCTTTCTTTTGAAAGAAACGAATTTCAATTTCTTTCCCCAACACGAACAACCCTGACGATTAATAAAACTTGATATTTAAAAAGATGGGACTATTAATAGACTAACATCGTATACTTTCAACAAATCTTTGACAAAATTCAAAACAACAACCAAACAACCATCAACTTCATCCAATTGTTAACTTTCGAAAGAAACGAATTTCAATTCCTTTTGCCGCCACGAAGATCTATTTCTGATAAAAAACATTTCTATATATATTTCTGACAACAAAATGCGGCACGTGAGCATTTAAAAGGAAGAGTTTTATCAAATCTTTGACAAAGCTCAAAACACTGTCTCGCAAAACTAAACAACCCCCTTCGACGGAACTACACCTCCTTCCACTGCCACGAGGATCTATCCCTGGCGATTAATGAAGAAGCATCGACGGTTTGAAAAAAAAAAAAAAACGCGCGGCAATTAAACGCGCCATTTAGCCAAGGCGGAAGGGTTGCAAACAAGATGGGATTTTTATTGGGCTGCTATCGCGCTTAACGGCTGTAAAACGAGGATCCCGCGAACCGCCCCCCTTTTTCGTTGATCGCGCGAACGCCATCCGGAACACGACGCAGCCCCATTACAACCGTCTCCGAAAAGTCGTAAAGGCCGGAAGGAAGGAAGAAGGGGGACGGAAAAACCATGCAGCCATTGGGTCACCGTCTTGTTCTCGCATTTTACAAGCGTTCCCGCTACTTTCCACCGGCACCGCACCCCCGGTGACACAAACGCGGAAAGAAGCTCCTTTCTGTCCTTGCTCCCACTGGGATAATCACGGACACCATTCCCCCTTTTCTCTCTCTCTCGCTCTACAATATCCGTTCGTCGAAGCACGCGACGGATGAGAACACGAATTCGAAAACACGGTCGACGGTGGAAATTTCATTTGCCACGGGACGCCATCGACGCGATTCTTTCTTCTTCGTTTAGAGAAGCCACCTCCAGTGGTAATTTAAAGTTTCACCAGAGGGTGAGGGAGTGGAGGGGGGAGAGAGAGAGGGCCTGGAAGTTTCTTTTTGAGAATAGGGGTGTAATTTGCAGTTGGAGGAGCAGGTTTGGGTAGGTATGGGAGTTAAAGAGTGTTAAAAGTGGTTCTTTATGCGAGGGATTTATTGGATTTATTCTTAGATTGGCTGGTCTTCGATGTTGATTCGTGATTGTGCGAGGACGAATTCGCGCTGAGAAGAAGACTGAGAACGAGGAGAAATTTGATGTGAAATTTGATGTATATTATAATTAACAGACTACGGATGTTCCATGTAAAAATATATTTCGACGTGTGATTATTATTATCACTGAAAGTGATTTTAGCGGGGTCTTAAAAATCGGGCCTCTTTAGGCTTCTTTAGCAACACTAATGCAACGAAAATTAGCGATTGGTTGATTTGGGTCACGTGATTCGGGAGGGGGCGTGGGGTAGACCTCGAGTAGGAGTGGCGTTGTCTGGTACTGAACGATCGCGCCTGTAATTTGCTTTCTATCGATTCAAATGTTTGCATATCAATAAAATTTTATGGCAAAAAAGTCGTCTACATTTCCTAGTCTTACTTCTGGGCTTTTCAGTGAAATGAATCGTACTGGGGTACAAGTCGTGCAGTTTTTTTGCATACTGCTTCTGGGCTTTTCAATGAAATGAATCGTACTGGGGTACAAGTCGTGCAGTTTTTTTGCATATATTGCATTTAATTACTATTATAGACGATTGTGTGTATAATTAAAAAAGTTAGTATAAGCAAGTTATGTAGCATAACAGTATTGCACAAATAAATATGCATTCGCATAATGCATAGTGTTCCTTTTCAGCGTTTTAATACTATCAAATTAACGTTAACTGACAAATATTAATAATGGAGTATTGTAATTATGAAAAAAACTATAATATATTGTAACAATAGAATAATCATAATAATTTGTACACTTTATATTAATATATAGTAATAATTTATTCTAATGTCAATTATGCATGAATTGTTGAATTTCCTTTATACTAGTTTAGATATATACCATATTATTTGCAATAACATATTATTTGCAAATTCGCTATGTTTTTCGTGCTTATTTGCATATTTGTTATGAACATTTATATATTTCATATGCTTCATATACATTTTACATGCATGAACATCCGCAATCTAATAATCAATGATAATTGAAAAATAAAATATGTTTTATTTCATCCTTCATCCGTTTCTTATATAAAAGTATTTTTAACACATAACATATAATATATATTTTCAACATATAATTCCAAGTTGCAAATAATAGTCATTTTTAAATCCCTCAACAAATAATACACTGCCTTCTAATTATTATTATACATTATACTGCAATGCATCAAATAAAGGACATTTATAGTTTTGGAACATACAGTAGAAATCCAATTGTATAAACTTGCTGGAGGACTATATAATAGTCTATGCAACAGAAATTCACACAATAGAGTTCATCGATTTTCCACTCTATTAGTGATTTTCCGTTCACATAATAAATGGAAACGACGAACAAGAGTTCATCTAATCGTATATTGACCGAAATTTAATTCAAACAAACGGAGTTCCATCAAAACGAATCTAATCATAAGGTTAGACAAAATGAAAGAAAATAAAATCGTGATTTAACGTGAGAACACGATTTATATGAATTTTACACACAACTGAATACATAAATTTAGCCTATTAATTAGAATCAAACAGATTTTTTATCGTTACGTCAGATTTGACAAGGGGCAAACTCAGCAATTCGATAGAACGAAGAACGGATGAGAGTTCGGACGTGAGGTTCTACCGTGACATTAATATTAGGTTGTCCCCTAAGTTTCTTCCGCGCCACGCTATGAGTGACTCTAAGTGGCTGTTTTTTATAAAAATGCAGACTTAGCCGTTTATGGCATCGGT
>KQ435707.1:46373-82235 GCA_001276565.1 Melipona quadrifasciata
TATTGGTGATTCTTATTATTGGTGATTCTTATTAGGGGCGAGTCTCTGTTTTATTGTTTGGCGACTCTCATAGAGGTGAGTTTTCTACGACATAGCATGTCGACGTTTTCGATAAGATAATGTTTTTTAGAGTATTTACCTCGATCATTGAAATATCCATTATCCCAATTCTTTAGTATCCAAATAATATACTTTGTATGTATTGTTCGTACTTTTTTCTACGAAAGTCTTTAAAAATCACTATCGAAATATATACAATGTTTTGATGTAATAATTATTGAAACGGAAAATGATTAAAAACTTGAAAAACAAACACAATCAATTGAAAATGATTTATACCTGCAGCGAGGACGACGAAGAAATGCGAAGATGGTCAGCATGGTGTGAAGCACAAAAATATAAAACACGAAAAAGTTTATGTGACATAGTTAGGTTAAAAAATTGTGAGAACCTCGAGATTTTATGTCTAAAGTATCTGAAATTTATGGAAAAAATTATTCTTCTATAATCGAAATTCTAATGTGTCGTATCACTATTTGAAATTTATGGAGAAAATTATTCTTCTATAATCGAAATTCTAATGTGTCGTATCACTATTGCGCACTGATACACCACCCTTTCGAAGATGCGTATAACAATTAGGCATATTTTTGACAGTTATAACACACGACAATATCCAAGAACTGTCCATCAAAATGGAAATTAAGAGGTGCACGAATTTTACTTTCTCGTTGGAAACGAATAAATCTCTAATTGTCGACACCCTTGATCCAGACTTGATCTGATACCGGCACACTGTGACTTAACTCCTTGCGCTACAACATCAAGCGACACAAATTCAAAGAGAGGAAGAAAATTTCCAATATAAGGGAGAATATTACGTTTAAAACTGACGTTACAAGAAAATTGCACGCGACAAACTACGATACCTAAGAACAGTCGAAAGGAAATCTATTCAGGGGCGGGAGGGGGATGAAACCTGCTCGCTACGTTGGTCTAACGTATCTGCCTTTAGAAATCAGCGACCGAGACCTCCAAAAGAGCCGAGAGCCCGCGATTCAGCCCGAATTCTAACCAATCCGAGTGAAACTTGCATGGCACAAAGGGGCCCGCTTTCGGAACGATATTTCGTCGACGGCGGTGCCTCAATGAAATCCCCATCCAGCGTGGAGGCGAGGAGGAAGACTCGGCTGGAGCCAAGGAGGACGAAAACAGGGACAATACGATATAACCACTAAATTATACCGGCACATCCGGCGATGTAAATCACGAGGTAGTCGCGGCCATGTGTACGCTGCACCGACCGCGTAGAAAAGAGCAGGAGGAGAAAACACGAAAAGATAAAAGAAATAGAAGAGGGGGAGGGGTAAAATGAAGATGAAGAAAGAAATCGGGGAGAAGACGGCACGAAAGACAGAAAAAAAAAAAAAAACGCGGACCTCCGAGATGTACGCGTGTATACACACGTAGACATATATATACAGAGAGAGAGAGAGAGGGAGAGAGAGAATAGGGAAACGGAGGGAAAAAGAGACAGGGAGGCCGGATAGAGAGACAGAGGGAAGTTGGTTCTTGATGACGCGCAGATAAGGGAGGGCTTAAAGTCTACGTGACGTGGTTCCCGATGCGCCCGGGCGGAGGTCGAGCCTGAGAACTTTCGGTAAACGTACACTCGGAGACTCGGACGAGGCGTAGCTTCTCCCTCTGCCGGAAGAACCCCTTTTGCATTTTCGATAGTGGCCACGTTACGACCCGACACACGCTCCGATATACTTAATCGCTCGCCGACACTGACCTCCGAAAACTCGACCGGCGAGGTGACGCGCCACGGATTCATCCCCTTTCACCCCCGTGTCGTCTATTGGTTGTCACCGATTTCTGGCGTCTCTGTTGCCAAGCGCGCTAACCCGCTCAGAATCGCGCAACGAGAGTGTTACAAATGCGAGTCAACCCTCTTCTGACAACACCGTTTCATAGCAGGACTTGACAAACTTGGACAACCCTCGCGTAGCACAGAATGTTTTCATCGCGCCGTTTCTGTGTTCCGAGTCTCGGCGCTGTTTCGACACAACGCGGAACGAATGAGTCGTGTTACAAGAGTGTATGTGGGATGTTGAAAGAAAATGGAATATGGTGTTATAAATTGATTGGAAAGAAATGTTGCGTTAACGCAACGACGATCAATGGTAAAATAATTGGTTTACTTATTAGAGTTCAAAGAGAATAATATGTACGTCACATATATTGAAAATATAAATATATGTAAATGAGAATTACCTTGGGATAACTATCTTTGATATAAACGATTTTAACACTGGAACTACCAATACGCTCGAAATGACCAATTAATAATAATTTTTCAGGAAAATTTTGTGGATATAATACAATTCGGATTTGTGTCGTATAAAAAACTTTCCTCTGCTCCTTTACACTTGAATGTCACTGTCTGCGATTGTCGATAGTTCTACGATTAACGCGCGAACACACGGCGTAGCTTCAAAAACGACTCAAAGCATGTTGTATCGCATACGGAGAAAAGAAAAAAAAGATTCTTCCTCGATTTGTTTGACTTCCTGTCTCGAATAATCATCGACAGTTTGACGCACGAGGAAAGCTGGAGTCTAGTCTCCTAGGGGTCTCACGTTCGCAACTTGCATCCGGACATTCTCATGTCCCTACTTCCGGGAACGTGAGGCCCGTAACGGCAACACCCTCGCCAAACCCAGACGCAACCTGCGGTCACTGCTCTTTGTCCTAGTATGCTTTTATTTGATAACCGATAAGCTTTGCGGGTTACTCTCAAACGGAGCTTGAGATAAATTCGACCGAAACCTGCTATGCAAATTCTTTGAAACACGTACCAGACCTGCGGATATTTGGGTAAATTCAAGTCTCCATGGAGATGATTAAAAGACTAGAATTTAGATAGAAAAACGTTTCACTTGTCACATACGACAAACATGTGTTTTGACTTTGAATATTTTACATGTTTTTTTTTTATAAATTTCTTATAAATTTCCATTGTCTGGCGATTATTTTATTCTTTTCGCAGAATCATAAATTCTGCTATTCTTCCACTTTGAGACTCTATTCATACCCAGAGATGTTGATCATAATCTAGATTAACAAATTTCAATCTTCCACCAACTCTGATTGTAATTTCATACGTTTTGATACATATATCGACGATGATAAGTCTTCTAATTCTTCATATTTAGATGCAATCTTTGAGATATTAGAATTTCAAGTCGTCGCAATTCTTGAAATTTTACGGAATATTCCATAATTTGGATGTTTCGTACATTTCTGTATATCATGTGCATTATGTGCAAAGTAAAAAACCACGAATCACTTCCGGATTCTATTTGGTAAATTTAAATTTATTTATATCTTGATAATATATCGATAGCAGCTTATTATTATCATTTATTAGTATTGATATATCGATAGAATTAATAATATTTTTTTATATTTAGATGCATTCAATGTACATCTATAATAAATTTCCTTACTTAATTATTTTTTCTGTTATGAGAGAATTTTTCGAGATACTAGCGTTTCGTACAAAGTCATGGCAACTGTTGAAATTTTACAGAATATATATTCGAAAAAACAAAAACTGTCTTCTATATAATGGGAATAAGAAGATGGAATGTTAGATAGCTACATATTTAATGAAAATAGCAGGAACACACTGGTGATTAACTGTAATTATACTGACCTAGCATTCTGGAAACGTCGAGCATGAAAGTGAAACGTGACCGTACGTAGCCAGACGAAATATTAAACTTGATATTATCAGTCAATCTAAGCCATTAACTCTCTTGAGCTGTAATTACACGGACATATTACTCGTGCGTTCTTACATCCATTCGTTCAATTAATCGAATAACAGCCTTTAACTTATCATTACCATCTATCTTTATAATTTATCCAGACAATTCGACTCCTATTCCACTTTTAACGTACTGACATCAGAGCTGACACCTTTGCAACTTTCACGCATCAGTATCTTCGATAAATGAATCAACCTTCTCACCAGACCGACATTACTAGAATTCTGTTTTGTGAAAGGTAATCAATTCACTGAAGATCAAGTAACAATTTATTACGATATTGCAAATTATTCATAAAATCGTAAATACGAGGTAATATTACACAATGATGAAAAAATATGTTAAAATTCATTTGCAAATTGGTTGGAATGAATCACAAATGAAATTTTTTATGTTCCGAGTTCTTAGTGAGGTAAAAAGAAATTCTATTAAATGGTAATTGATCGATTTATACTGACAAATTATTGTTTCCAAAATTTACGATTTAAATTGTCAAGCTGTTAGAGTGGTTGATTTGATTATAAATAATCAATGGAATGATTGAAGAATTACTTAAACTTTTAGAAAGAATTGCAAAATTTTGTTTATTGCATGACTTTAATGTACAAGTTATTAATATTCCATTATGAGCGATTAATGATTAACAACCACGCCAATTAAAATTTTAAAATGAATTAATTCAACGTGAATTTCCTAAATCAAACTGTCAACAATTAATCTTACTGATCGACGAGCCAATCGTTTTAAAATTACAAAATTCAATCAATATCTTGTGATTACACTGATGAAAATCCGCAAATTACAAAATTCAGCTCTAATTTACTAAATTGAATTACCAATAATTCTACCGACTGGTAAACCAACATATATATAAGAAATTAAGATAAACCAATCATTTATAAGAATTCTAAAATTCAACTCCAATTTCCTAACACCATATCCTACTGATTAGCGAGCCAATGCATTCTATTAATCCGAGAGATTATAAAATTCACCTGCAATTTCCACGGACAGAGTTATTCGTGCCTCCTTATGTAATTGATCGACACGACTCTCAGCAATCAATTGAAAAAAAAAAAACTCGACCACGTCTGGGTTCTTTGCGAACCAACAAAAATCGAATCGGATCGAGTCTCGTCAGCCGCAATCTCGATTCCAATCAAACCCCCGTCGCCTCAAGGACCGATCTTATGACTTGTTCCACGTTAAGGCACTTTCATCCCGCGTGTGTAACTATGCGCGCAATATCGTCGCCGGTATTCGTTCGGAGCGACATCGAAGAGAGACAGGAACGAGCGCGCGGCGATCGGGCGCTCGTGGACGGAACAACGAGGAATAATGGAAGGAGGGCGGGGTTGAGAATACGAAGGTAGTGTTGACGGCTCCCCGGGATGCCCCGTCAGCATCAGCGTTCTTCTCTAATCGTATCGGGTTTACTGCCGTGGCGTGACGTACTCATCTGCACCGTCGGTTTACCAGGCTTCAACCCCCTGTACCCACCGACGCCACCCATCACAATTCCCATTATCCACTCGCTGTGACAGAGCTCTCTTGGGGCCAGCTACCGGCGACGCTGTTTCAACGTTGGGACGGGGCCAAACCCCGACGAATTCTTCTTCTTCTTCTTCTTCCGAACGTAGTCCAGTTTGACGAGAACCCGTCAAAATAGAGGATCGTTGGTCTCCGGGATGAAATTAGCTTGGACGCAAGTGGCGAACGTGCGGAAGGGAGGAGGTCAGACGCTGCACAGACGAGTGACATTTGTAATTTACAGAATTCAGGGATTCCCAAATTCTATTTTGGTCTCAGAGATGAGGGCAACTCGAGCGAACGTGAAGGAAGGATAAGAATAATGCAACTTACAACAGAGATTATAATATATTCGTTCGACTTTGAGATTCCATTTCGTCCCGGAGACGAAACCAACGGAGATGAAAGTGGTAAAGTGGAAGGAGAGTGAGTGCCGTTTTGAAAATTATCGTGTACGGGTTAAAATTGAGATGGATTTATCATCAATCGTATTTTTCATTATTGTTAATAATAATTTAATTACATTTTCATGTGTAAGTTCAAAATTTTTAGTAAATTTTTTTTGAACGATTTATTGTTATGAAAAATCATCGTGGCAGCAAATTTTCTTTTTACCGACAATTGTAAAATTTGTTCCAATTACAGTTTCTTTCGTCATTTTATAAATTTCTGATTTAACGTAGTAATTTCACTAATTTTAAAATTTTGGAATTTTTATATCAATTTGTATCAATATTAACTTGTCATTAAAAAAATTACTTGCACGTTCTACATCATTTAATAATATTTTAATAATTTTTATTACAATTTATAAAATATGAAACAATTTTTATTATTTTCTATTTTATATTCAATTATTTTTTTCATTATTATTCAGTTAATGATAAAAAATAATAATAATTGATAATAGAGATTCTCCGTTTGATCTCTGTTGTTCTCAGAGACGAAACTGACTCGGGTATAACTAATAAACATGCAGAAAAAGAAATGATAATAATAGTAATATTAATTTAAAACAGAGATTCTTCTTACAATGATTGTTAAAGACAAAATGTATTTCGATGTAAGCAATATGCAGAAGAAGGGAAAAGAATAAGAAGAACAGTGGGAATTTGTCTCGGTGCTGTTACATGCGCGTCGAAACAAGGATTGATAATAACAATTTGCAACAGAGATTCTTCGGTTTTCGGATTCTATTAGTCTCGGAAATGAACCTTGAATGTAAGTAATAAATACCTAAATAGTGCGCAAAAAGGAACGCAGTTCTGATTAAACACTATTGGTCTTAAGACTATAACATACGAATCAAAATAAGGATTTTACAATTGCTTTTGAAATCTCTCGCCTATTTGTGGGATTAATGTGAACCTAAATGGAAGTGTGGAAATTAGAATGAGGAACATGTTTCATTCACTACATAATAAAACTAATCTCACTTCAGGAGCACAAAAATTTAACTACAAGTCGGGATGCGAAGTTCGTAGTAGTTTGATGGTTAATTCTCCAGAGACTGATATAAAACGAAGGATTGAGTTTTGGTAATTCTGTTAATCGATGAGCTGAAAAGGGAGTAGATTGTTCAATGATTGTACGATGATGTTTCCCACTCGTTTGACTTCAAGAACGAAACGAAGCCAAATGAAAGAACATGAGAATTTGAGAAAGATTATTTTTAATATTACTGCACATCATGATAAGAATTTTTCATTTGTTTTCTCGCTAAGCTAATCCAACTTAAATAGTAGATGTGTAGATGTTTGAGTAGGTTGGAGTGAAGAATTCATGATTGTTTAAAAGGTGGATTATAGAAGATTGATATATTAGAAGTTTCATTGTGGACATTAGCATTGTATGTTAAGTTTCTTTGATGATATGCTATTTATTTGTCTGCTAGAATTATAAATTATAAACGGAGGTATTCTCGAAACAAGTCATATTCTCGTTCCTTTCAAATACATATGAAATAAATCACCCTTGATCTGTCGAAAATGTTGTTTAATCTCAGAGTAACAGGGCTTTGCTACGATTATTATTAACAATAATATCTCTCTCTGATGGATGTAAATATGGATGTGAAAACAAATGTTCTTGGACGAAGAACGAATATACAACCTCTTGTACATCTTTCATTTCAAACAAAAGAAATTTGACAAGAAACGAACGAAAACGAACTCTCTTTCATACTAATTGCAAGACTCGAATCTCAAAGTACCAAGGGCAAAAGTAAACAATTGCATCGAGTTTCACGTCAAGCCAAGTTTTAAGTTGAGTCGAAGCTCAAAATATGGACGATCAAACGGGACGATAATTCTACGAATCGAAAGCCATTTGCGAAACCAGGTGCGAAACGGAAACGGTCCTTATCCGCTTGTCAGAGGTTGAATTATTGACTTGATAATATCAGCGCGGAGGGAACACAAGGGGAACGATATTACCCTATAAAATCATATCTCGACCGGCAGAAAAACTCCAGTGGCTGATATTTTCGGCCACTTTACAGGCTCGTAAAGCTTCATTACATTCGTTCGCACGGCGCGAGGTATAATTGGAATCTCTATCTCTCACCAACAGCAAATTTGTAAAGAGAAAAAGATAGAGAGAAATACATAAACAGAGAAAGTGGATGCTTTCAACCACTCGTTTTTAATTAATCGTCGCTATTCCGCGTTTCGTTTGATAGCTGGTAGCCTGTAATTTCCAAATTTTTGAACATTGTGTTACATAATCATTACGCCATTTATACTGAAATCGTAGCAATTAGTGAGAAAAAGAATGACTGGTAAATTGTAACTACCCGGTACCTTTACAATGTATCACTATAATCACGTTAATGTTTATGACACGACCGCTTTCTTTCCGAATTGTCCGCTGAATTTTTATTTTTATCTATACTGAAAGTGATTTTAATGGGGATAACCCAGAAAATCGGGCCTCCTCAGGTGCCGACGCTGATGCAACGAAAATTAGCGATTGGTTGATTTGGGTCACGTGATTTGCGAGGGGGCGTGGAGTAGACCTCGAGTAGGAGTGGCGTTGTCTGGTAAATCTGAGCGATCGCGCCTGTAATTTGTTTTGTATCGATTCAAACGTTTGCGCATCAATAAAATTTTATGGCAAAAAAGTCGTCAAAGAACAGTTGCTTCTCGGCCTTTCAGTGATAAAAATAAAAATTCGTACTGGGGTACAAGTCATGCAGTGTTAGATATTCATAAATAGTAGTATTACTATAGTGGACTGCATGATATATTTACTTTTGTGTTGATTTTCTAATTTTTATGTTAGAATTTTGTTTTTTTTTTCTTTCGGTAGATAGTGCAGTCGCTGGAATTTTTCAAATGAAAGACTAGATGCAGGCATTCACGGATTGAGTGTTATTACGTTAGTATAGTAGGTATTATGGTTTATATACAAAGATTGCATGATATATTCATTTTTGTTGATTTTCTAATTTTTGTGTAACTAGGTGACTAAAGAAAAGTACTTTAATATAATTATAAACGGAAAAGAGAATGATTTGTTTGATTTTATAAAGCATTAGAAATTTGAAATGTTTAGTAACGAATTCAATAAAAATATAGAGATCAATCAGCAATGCACTGATTTTTAAAATTATCTCCTTATAAAACTCGAAGGGCAAAGCTTTTCCTGTTTTACCTATCACATTACAATTAATAAAACGTATGGAAAATTTACTTTCAAATAATTGTGAATGGTATTGTAAGAATAGAAATCTTAATTGACTTTTAATCGATATTTAAATTATTTTAAATTTTTTTCAAATATTAAAGTTTCAGTGTTGATTTAGATTAAAATTTTTTAATTAATTTGAACTTTCAAATCCTGACAAATTTCTTATTTTAGTTGAGAATTATAGATTCGGTTCAACTTAAAATTGAAATTTGGAACGGAAGTCGAAATGCATTAACTTATAAGAATTTATCATATTCATGTCATATTTGATTGTTATAACACGCGTCCAATTTTATAATCAAAACGATTTATGAATGTTTCGTTAACAAAAGAGAGACCTATCAGTTTAGTAAAAATAAACTAAGAATATAAAAATTTGTACTGAATATTTCCGTGTTAAACACTCGAACGTCTAGTTTAGAATTTATTATAGAACTAAAAACTTGTGTCATCACACTGTTAAGCCTAACGGACTATTCTAGTAATAATTCTTTGCCACTAAAATATAAACTTCTACTGTCTATTCTATTATGTGAGATTATATTACATCACATTATTATAGATTATGTCGTTATTAATTCTCACATAACCCACTATAACCAATTTACTATATTTAATAATTATAAGATACAAACTTCATTTTATGACAAATGCAGCTAAATTCAAATGCTGTTTTTATACCAGCAGATTGAAGTAATGTTAAAAAATTCTTCGATCTCCCGATGAAACTGTTTCGTGACTCTTCAATTGCATCACGCCTACGTTCTCTCTCTACGATCCGGTTCTGCAAAACGCGACGTGATTCTTCCCACTTTTCGAACTTTCTTTCAGGCATTATCGCAAGTTGACGTCAACGAGCAAAGATCAAGCTCCCACGAATCGACGATCAACGATGAACGAGGACTCAATTCGCAGGACACGTCGTTCGAAACCATTTGAACGCCCGCGTCCGGCGTGACGGACGAATGGCGCAGCGTGGAGTTATGCAATTTCGGCCAATCAAGGTGAAAACTGGATTTACCAGTACCTGCTCCTTTGCTTCGCGCGTCTGTCGCGTCACTAAGAACTCGTGGTTCACGTACGACAATAAAAAAAAAAGAAACAGTAGTTACGTATGCAAATTGGTGGATGAAGCAACGGAGACCGCAGAATATTCGATTCCTGTTGCAAAATTCACCTCCGTTACCACGTTTCCCCTTCCCTTCAGCGTTCCACGTCGTTTCATTATTCAATTACCGAATCGACCGATTCTTTCGCCTTTCCGAGAGAAATAAGTAAATAGACGAAACGTTCGACCGAAGCGGGGAAAGAGGAGAGAAACGTTCGAACGAAAGGAGGCCTGATTGATGGCCTGATAAAAATTCGACATCCTGCGCGCGAGGAACGACTTACAGTTATAACATCAACTTCAACGGAGCACTATTTACAGCGTAGCCTCAGGTGACGTCATTGCCGCTCTACGTACGTCACATATTAATGTTTATGGCTGTGCGAGTCGGGCAACGTCGGGACGACGGACGAGGGAGACGTTACTCGCGCGCTGGACGTCAGTCGAAATTCTTTTCGGCCTGACATTCGTTTTGCGCAAGCTGCTCCTGGCTTCGACATTTCGAGCGTTGAAAAATATGTACGAGAAAAATAAAAGAGGGGGGGGGGGGAAGGTAATTTTAGGTAACTGGATACTGTGGGTAGCGTTCGTTCAGCCTCTCACGAGTCAAATTGGTCAACTTTGATGCAGTTTCAATTTCATTTAGACACGTGATTAGGGAAAATATATGGACTCATTTGTAGTAATAAGAAGATTACATCAGACTATGAAATGACCGAATTCTTTATCAAAATTCTAGTTTTCAATCTTTGAATGTCACTTACCCAATAATAATCAAATATGTTTGGTTGGTTTTAAGTTTCAGATTGACTGTTAATAAATATTTACGTAACGACGTATGTACAAACTCGTTTATAATGAAGAAACAAAAATTTCAATATAAATGTTTCTAAAAATATTTTTAAACAACCATAAATATTTATAACGCCACTTTCAATTTATGCAGTCGATCAGTTCTGGATACTCGAATTGTTAGTTCGACTGAAGGAACATTTTCATCTTTCGAGACACACGCGCAATTCAAAAACTAAAATTCTCAACTCACTCGCGATATTGCGAAACCAGGAACATCCCGTGCAATCGAAGATTAATTTTTCTTGAAAGGAATTCTTTTCAACATGTTAACTGTCGTGTTTTTCTTTTCAACAGATAGAAATTGTGTCGCGCAAAGTATTTTATAGTTTATGACTAAGTGATCGAGTAAATCGTCGCGATCTACCTCGAGAGAGCAGTTTGCTACGCATCTCTAGCCCTTTCGCTGCTGGAAACCCACGAACGATTCAATAACAAATCACACGATCGAGGCGTGCTTGCAAATCTACGAATGTCAAATACAATCCCCGATGTACGTCACGTGGACTGTGGATGCGTACGACTTTCACAAAACCATCGTTATTTGCATAGAATATGGAAAACTCTAGAAACTTCGTTTCGTATGACATACGACACTCGATTTCACGGTGCGAACTTTGTTGAAAAATTTTATCGTTCAAGTACGCGTACGTGGCTGCTTCTGCAATGCAATGTCTGCCGTATCACAGAGCGATACTACTTACAATTTTACCAGCCACTAATTTTGCTAGCTGTTCGTTACATAAAAACGAAATAAAAAAAATTAAAAACCATCCACCTATACAGAGTAACTGTGAGACGATTACACAAAAGTAAAAAAATATCTCTCTCGGATCGTTTCCGTAGAGTAGTCTCGGTAAAATCCTCTCGAAACTCGGGGATCCACACCCACGATTTGAACGACGAATTACCGCGAACATCTCCGTCAACGACGGGAAAGGGTTGAACCTGCGTGCGAAAAGGGTCGCCCCTCTCGTGATTAACGCTTTCGTCAGTTGCGAGGCGACAAATCGAAAACAACGTTTCCCCTCCTGTTCGCCAAAGCTACCAGCCGTTCGCCGACGAAGGATCCCGTCGTCGCCGAACCCTTTCTCGCTTCCTCGAGAAACAATGGCGATTACGGGGGATCGAAACAACGACCCCGCCACCCGCGTTTGAGGTGTCGCTTTCCAAAAATGGGGTCGCCGACCCTTGCAGCGATTCAATCCCCCGTTCGTTCGTTCGTTCGTTCGTTGGATCCCAATCCCATCCCATCCCAAACCGTCGCATCGAAAGGGCTAGGTAGATCGTAACGTCCGTAGAGAAGATGACTAATTAATTAATCGTAAGCCGTCTATTAAAATATAATACGATAATAAGAAAAATAAGTATAAGAGAAACAACATGCCCTGGCTCGAGGAGAGGACCCTGACTCTGTTTGTACGGGACACAGAGGTCCGCCGGTACGAACCAGGAGTGCGTGAACGCGGGGTTGATGTTGAGCGCCCCAGCGGCCCCTTGATGGGGTCCGCCGACATCGACGCCGACACCGACACCGACCCCGACCGGGCTTTGTCGTTGAAAACCCCCATAATCCATGGCCATCTGATACGGCAACATATCTCTTTCTTTCTCTATTCCCTTTCCTTCCTTCCTCTTTCTATCTCTCCTTCACTCTCTCCCTCTTTCTCCTCTTCTCTCTTCCTCTTCCTCTCGTTTCTTTCTCGTTTCTTCTTTCGTTTCGTCTCTTCTATCTCGACGCTAGTCGCGGCGGATCACCGTTCGTCGCACCACCGAGCAAGTAACGAGTTCACGTTCCAAACGCAACAACACTGAACAACAAGCGGTCACACCAAACGAAACGACAGTCATATTCTACCGCGTATCATCGTCCATCGCGTGTCCGCACCTCTTCCCGCGTCATCGTCGTCGAACCGATGGGATGGAATCGTCGGCATGGAGGTACTCGCGCGGCGGTATTCGTACGATCCGTGAACCGCGGAACCCCGACCGAGGTAAAAGCAACGCCGAGCGACACACGGGATGAAAGAAAGGAGCACAACCGTAGGCGACGCGTGTACGCGAGTGTGTATACGTGTGTATACGCGGTCGTTCGTGTCTATATGCGAAGCGACGTGAGAGCTCGCGCGCGCGCACGTGCGTGTCAACAACTCGAAGCTCTCGGACTCTCGGCGTCGTGGACCAGCTGTTGTCGGGGGTCCTCGACGACGGGTCGGTCCCTTCGATCGCTCGAATCACGCGCCCGATGTACGCCGCGGACGTGGGGGTCGCAGACAGCTAAACGGCTGCTTCGTGACCGAACGACAGACTAGACCGGACTGTATCGGCCGTGTAACGTGAGCCGCGCCGCGAGCCCCGTCGGGGCGAGCGAGACAGGCATCGCTGGCGAGAAAAGGAGCGAGCAAGAGGGCGCGAGAGCGTGCGCCGAGTGGCGGGCGTTTCGGCACCGCCCACGACACGACGGCTCGGCGAATCGCTCGCCGCGGTTGCACTCTATGGCCACGCCCGCCGCCGCCGCCGCCGCGGCACCGACACCGCGCACTCTCTCTCGACCCGCTTGCGTCACTGCGCTCTTTGTTGACAGACGGAGAGCGGTCGTGCGGCGAGAACCGCACACACAGTCGCGGTCGCGGTTGCCAGTATCGCCGCGTAGGCCCCGCCCACCGCTACTAATGACATTTGCCGGATGGTTAAGAGGTCGGATCGTACACCTACGAGCCGAGGAGAGACTACCTTGTCGCGAGCCAAGGGCGACGTTCCCCGGAAGTGGCCCGTAAGCGAGCCACGTGCGCGCCTCCCGATTCTTAACCCTTGCCGTACCATGGGGTTTCTCACCGCTTTCCTCGACGATGGTTTCGTCCGGTTGCTGCCTTCCTTTTCCATTTTCTTCACTTTTCTACTCTTTTTCTTTTTTCTTTTTCTCCCCCTCCCCGCCCCCACTTCATTTCTGTTTCTATTTCTGAAAGTGCCCCGAATCGACGAGAATAATTGAATTCGGGTTATTCAGCAGCGGCATACGGCGTTTCGTATCGATCTCCCGAGGAATGAATGGACGCGTTAGGATCTTTGTTTTTCTTCGTTCTGTCCTCTCCTTTCACCCAATCGCTTTTCCATCGAAATCACGTGTGTTTTTGGAACGCGCGGCTTTCCTGTCGCTTCGTTTTTTTCTTTCTTTTTTTTCTTTTGACCTTTTCGTCACGGTCTTTAGCCGCCATTGCTAAAACGGTCACGCGGGAGTTGTTGAGACGCTTGAATTGCATCACGGCCAGGCTTTCTTTCTGTTTTGAAACCGAATTTGTTCTGAAACAGTTTGAAACTAATTTCTCTCGCATTCCAATTTCTTACAGTCTCGACTGATTAATCAGCAGAGCGAGTGCAGCGTATTTGGAATGTACGAGTTTGTTTAACGCGAATAAAAAATTCCATCAGTGGATGGAAACGAGAAACGCACGTTAATGATAAAAAAACAGAAAACGTTTGAAACTTTTGGTCGAACTGAAGAATGATAAAAAGTATCCAATTAACAGTGGCATTCCAATTAGATACACTATAAAATTAAGAAAACAAGGAGATATCCAATGAAATTATTTTCTTTTATGACCTAAATGGATATTATAGTTATAAGTGCCATTGTAGTAAAATGATAACTCGAAATTATTGCAGGGAATTCTCTTTTCTGTCTTTACAATAGAGACGTATCAAAAGACTTTTAGTTATAGTCGAAGCTAATTGATTTTAATCGACGCCAGAGTTGTGCAAAGACGCAACTGAGTTATTTCATTTAATTAAATCTTACGGTTTAAACCTTTTTCTCGTAGTGGATCACGTGGATCACAATCTTTACGAACTTTTTTCACCTCAGAATAAACAACTAAAACAGTAGCTCTACGTGTCTATACGTCCAATTTCCTTCATATAAATAAATATTAACTTCAACAACGTTGAAGATTTTTCAATTGTTTTTCTCACAAACGATACACTAAAGTGGTCAACGGTTTGTAGACACTTTTCCATCTATAAATAACATCAACAACATTCCGACGCATTGGATTAATTTTCAAACAGCGCGCGCGCACGTTCGGCTGAATAGAAATCGCAAGGTTGCGCTTGATAGAAAATAGGAAGCGCGATCAAACGACAGAAATAACGAGCGTCGTTATTTCCGTTCAGCAACGACGAAAGAACAAAAGACGCGGGGAATCGGCGCTCGCCTCATGACTATTCACAAGCCGCGACTTTTTCTGTTACTCAATCGGCGGTTCGATCGCCGATTTATCTCACGCAGCGTCTTTATGCAATTACGCCGAAGAATGCGCGACACGTAATAAAATAGCTGAGAAATCGATACGAAACGCGACACGGCCAGCGAGTAAAATCGCCTCGTCAGACACCGGTGAAAATAACCGGGCGTCGCTTTATTTCGCGTTTCAACCGGCAAAGTGGGAGATCCGCTACACGTGTAAGTAATTGACTGCGGCGCTCACGCCCTTCGCCAGCGCCATCTTTCTTTTTCATTAGCCGCGTATCCACCGCTGTTCGACGAGCTTTTGTTTCAACCGGGGGTCAAATGAAGCCGTTGAAACTTTTAATTAGTTGCGAAACAGGTAACTGTTATCGCACGACTATTATCTTTGATAAAAACCGCTGTGAAAAAAATCTGTCGGCCATAAAATCGGCGGCGTGTCGAAGCTTTTCTTTCGTACATGCATCATTATCTGAGCGAGAAACTTTTATCTTCTTGAAAATTCCGATTAAACGGGAAAAGATAAGGTTGTGGCAAGTGGGTGCGTATTACAGATTTCCTGGAAGTGTTGCGGAGTATAGGTGAGACTTTTCAGCCTCTGTTTTTCCGCGAATCAAAATTCAGTCGTTGAAAAGCATTGCGTTGTTGAGAAGTTGATAATTAAGTCGTTCCGCGATTAATTCATCGGAGGACTAACCAAACCCGGGGTTAAACAATGAAACTCAACGGTGAAGAATGAACGTATTTTTAACACTTTTATTTCATCGTTATTGAAGTTTTATAAATAATTACATGCAGTTTTGTTAGTTTAACTTGTGACAATCGAATCCGTCGATATAATTGATTTCAAACGTTCGTTTTCTAAAAGATGCGGATTATCCTTGTCAAAATTAATATTAATTTCTATTTGGATAGAAACAAATTACCATTTGAATGATAATAATTTATACGTAAAATATTTTGATACTGTTGTTCTAATTATTACAGATACTTTCATTTATTTATATTTTCACAAACTTGTCAATTTAAATTAAGTATACACGTGACGCTCGTTGTAAGAGTGTCAACGTCATTGAGATTCGTAATTAGGAATTAATTAATAAAACCTTCTTCAATTCATATCCAACGAATGAAATTTAGTCCAATTTAGTGGACAACAAGCGTCGCGTCGTCAAGTGGCTCATAGTCAATTAACAGCGAATTCATTAAGTTTTCAACTCAAAAGACTCAGCCGCAGTTTTTCTCGCGAAATGGAATCCAATCGTCCATAAACACACGCATCTTTAACGTCGCGTTCCTAAATAACTCGTAGTCGAGAATTAATTCATCGAACCTCCAATTTAAGCCTTCATAATTAACACAGATCGGAACCTAGACTCAGCGAAAAAGCGAGAGACTCGACTGCTGTTTTTCTCGCGAAATGGAATCCAATCGTCCATAAACACACGCATCTTTAACGTCGCGTTCCTAAATAACTCGTAGTCGAGAATTAATTCATCGAACCTCCAATTTAAGCCTTCATAATTAACACAGATCGAAACCTAGACTCAGCGAAAAAGCGAGAGACTCGATTGCTGTTTTTCTCACAAAACGAAATTCGACGAGAACGTAATTTTAACGTGTTTTTAACGTTGTTAAGAAGTTCGTACGCAGTTGGTCAGGAGTTAGTTCATAAAATCTCCGCTCAAACCTTCTTCGCGAACCTAAGTCGGAACCCAAACTCAAGCAAAAAAGCCGTTTTCGTGTTTTTAACGTGTTTTTAACGTTGTTAAGAAGTTTGTACGCAGTTGGTCGGGAGTCAGTTCACAAAATCTCCGCTCAAGCGTTCCTCCGACTCGAACCGACGAACGAAACCAACGAAAAGTTGGCTGTTTCTCTCGCGAAACGGAATTCAATCGTGGGCAACAGGCATCGCGTCGTTAAGACGTTCGCAGCCGGCCGGGAATTAATTCATCGAACATCCAATCAGGCTTTTCCCGGGAACGCGCGGCGCGTCGCGGCGCGTCGCGGCGCGCAACGATCGCCGGTTCCCCTGCACGAGAAAGAATCGCGCGGCTGAGGATCTGTCCGTGGCTGGGTGCAACGAGCGGCCGGTACTTAGCATGCATCCCCCGATACGAAGGATTCCTTATTGTATCGTTGCACGTGAGCGTAATGCACAAATATGAACTTAGCTGCGGGCTCGTTCCTCGTTCGAGTCTCTCTCTCTCTCTCTCTCTCTCTCTCTCTCTCTCTCTTCCGCCGTTCGGTGATAACTCCCGTCCTCATAATCATACATATGGATGTCCCGTGTACACTGGCTGCCTGTCTCTCTTGTCTGACCGCGACACATACGTGTGTGTGTGTGTGTGTGTGTCTGTTTACGCGACGAACAATACGAACGGAGAAACATTGTTCGTGGCGCGGGTTTAGCCTGGCCGATCGGTAACGAGGCAAAACGGAACGATTTCTAAGCGTCGTAGACGCACACGATCGTTAATCGGTATGCGAGGAACCGAAGAGGCAACCAAGGGGGCTGTTTCGAAGTTCGGGAAAAACGGCGTTCGAGGAAAAGGCTTTCTAAATTCTCGATTGCCTCTACGTGGCTGTCGCGGGGTCGATTAGTCGCGTTCGTGCTTGATAATGAGACAAGAGAGTTTCTTTCTTTCTTTCTTTTTTTTTTTTCTTTTCTGTAGAAAAGAAAACACGCTCGGCTGTACTCCCTGTTTCCGGCTAGGTGTACGATTGGAGTCGAAATTCTCGAAGATGATTTCACTTTGTTGCGGTATATTTAGTTCATTGTACCGTACTACGCCCATTAGATTTACTTTAGCGTGTTTATTTAACTTCACGCGGTATACATGTTGCCATGGGACATGTGATGCTATCTAAATGTTGCATTTCAAAAACTGTATTGGGATTACTATCTATTTTACAAACTATATCAAATTGCGCGACTTTGTTATATTATAGTGATTTACTTTTGTGTATTTGTTTAACTGAATAAAAATAACATAAAAAATAATATGATGTATTTATATTAGGAATTAATAAACAAAGTATTGTCTACACATTCCAATTTAAAAGTTACTTTTGATTAATTTTTTAAATTGCATGGACTGGAACCTAATGACAGATGTTGTGGTATTGTACGTATCGTCGACAAATTATGCAAATCTTATGAAAATTAAAATATACAAAAAATAGCGGCACAAACTGTAGCTTTTCTCTATTTGATTCTATATTTCATTTCCATTAAATGCTCATCATAGTCATAGTCACAATATACATATATTTGGACTTAATTAATTAGTGTATAAACCCCGCATTAATTAGAACGGCGAGCGTTAAATACAAATTCTGTACTCGTTATAATTTTAATTAAATCTAGTCGTTGTAGCCATCGTAATCTTAATTACAATTAAAATTAATGATTACAAATGTATTTGCATATCGTTGATAGTATCGTAATTTAGTATCCAGATTTTTGTGTAAATTCGCATTTCTCAGAATATAATTAAAAAACTGAAACTTTGAAAAAGAATTCTGCCACGTACCAATTATTGAAAGCGTTAACATTTTGAATATTTCGTGGTATCGTACTGTGCGTATTTTCTAGCAGCAGTCCAGTAATAAATTTGCAAGGAACTAAGGGAACCAATACGGAACGCCAAACCAAAACAAACCTCTACCTCGAGCCTACCTCCCTTATCAAACATCCATTCATTCACTTCGATCCACTTTATAGGAACGATGGCTAGCCGCGATCTGGATCCGGTCGTTTCTCGAATCTTGGATAATATCACTTTTACGCGTATAGCGATCGGTATCTAACCCTTTCGAGAGTCATGTATCAGCGCGAGTATAAACGTCGGCCTCGGGGGGGTGGGGAGTAAAGAAAGGGCCCATAAAATCCGCCCTCGCGGACGCGATAAGAGTTATCTCCGTTCTCTAATTGAAAGTTAATTGGTCCAGCGGTTTAGTCGGAGGCCGACCGTTTGCCAACCGGGTGGATGCTTAAACCCCAAATGCCTAGGGGCGGCAATTTAGCGAACTGCCGCCGCAGCTACAATAACCTGAGACCCTATCTTATGGTGTTCCACGGATGGTACACCAGCGTGCCACGGGACCATACACCACGCGTTCAACCGCGTCGTACACACCACGGTCGACGAACAACACTTCGGCTCGGTTACACTCTCTCGGAGCCACGGGTAACACGTATTACCTACCCGTGTTACGTGCTGCGCCCGAGTCCTCCCACGTGATCGTAATAAACCGGTCCTCTTCCTTCGCGTAATCGAGAATTTCCGACAAACACGTACCGCGAGTCTGGCCCCGGTGTGCGCTGCTACGTACGCCGCATCATCGCGGAGATTGCGATCGGCCCACCGGAATCTGTGCTCATCCTCCCCCTTCTGCACGATGGTGTCGGCTTCGATATGAAAATTCGGCTTTCGTTTGCTGGCGAAGATGTTTCAGGTACATTTCTTTTTTTTTTAACTCAAAGTCATTTTAGCGGGGGCAACCCAGAAAGTCGGGCCTCTTCAGGTGCAACGCTGATGCAACGAAAATTAGCGATTGGTTGATTTGGGTCACGTGATTCGCGAGGGGGCGTGGGGTAGACCTCGAGTAGAAGTGGCGTTGTCTGGTAATTTGTATCGACTCAAATGTTTGCATGTCAATAAAATTTTACGGCAAAAAGGTCGTCTTCGTTTCCTAGTCAGAACAGTTGCTTCTGGGCCTTTCAGTGAAACGAATCGTGTTGGAGTACAAGTCGTGCAGTTCTTTTTTTTTTTCGTGAACGTGTTTCGTGTTTGATGAAAGATGAGACTCTTTACACTTGATAGAATGGCGATGTTTGGTTTTAGAATTGGACAGAGAGAGAGTTCTTGTCGTTTTGTAATAAAATTGTTTGTGATTTGTAACTTGAGGAAACATTTCTACTTTTTTTTTTTTTGGTAGATTGTAAGTGTGTTCGAGATTTGTGTTTCAAGTTTTGGAATTGGTTAGATACGCGAGACTTTATACCGTTTCGTGACGTGGATTTGATTTTTGGATGTTGAATTTTAACACTGGACAGAGAGAGATATCAAGAGTCGTCGTTTTCTAGTAAAGAGATTTATACGTTCCTCCTCTTTTCTTTCTCTTGCTAGAATGTGAGTGCAGTTTTGCGGTAAAAGAGTTTGGTCTGAATTAAACTTCTGTATTTTCTCTTTTTTCTTTTTTTTTTTTTTTTTTTTTTAATAGGTACGTCTGAAATTTGTTGCTTTGGATTTTAAAGTTAGATAGTAAGAAATGTTTGTGATCTTTTATAATTAAATGGTTTAATTTAAAATAAATTTTTGTGTTTTTTCTTGTTTCTTTCTTTCTTTTTGGCAGAATAGGAATTGAACATTGGATAATTCTAATGGTTTTAAGTAAGATTTCCAGCTAAAAAGGATTTAATTTAACTTAGACAGGATAAAAAAAAGTATTGGATAATAATAATTATCACCTTTTATTAATTATATTAACTTAATATTTAATTATATCAATTTAATAATACTCTTTTTTTTTACAGAAAAAATTTATATTTCTGACGTTGAAAATGTTTAAAATAAAACATTCTAGTAAGAGAATTATGATCAATAAATGATAGAAAATGAAAATAAAAATGTACTACATTTAATAGATTGAAAGAAATGTTTCTCGTAAAAATAGAAATATTTTCGTCAGAATACTTTGTATCGATATAAATTAGATGGTGCTTTCTAACACGAGTTAAGTTCCAGGAATTATAGTTTGCCATTGTTGTTTTAAAAAAGCTGCTCCTGTATCGGGGAGCCGCGAAAATTTATGGCGTGTTTCCATGAACACTGGAGTAAAAGTTTCGTGGTGAAGTATGATATAGTCTTGTTGCTTGGGCAAGATCGGACAAGAGATAATAATTGTCAAGTGTATCAACGAGAATCTTGCTTGTACTTTAGACAAACAGATAAAGAGATCCTTTCGATGCTCTCGAGGAAAGTTCAACCAGAATTAAATCTTTCTAACGAGAAAACGGCATATGAAAAAAATTCATCAAAATGTAAATTTTCACGTTCACATTTTTTTTTTTCGATAGTTACATAAACACTGTGGTCGTCATTTATCTTTTTATTGTTTTTGCTGACAGTCTTAAAATTTTCCTAAATACATCACCATAGAAATGTTGCAAAATTTATATTTAAATAATAAAAGAATTTTCACCTTTTGTTTCTACAAGCTATGAATAATCGTCGGTTTCTAGAAAGAATATTTTTTTTATTTATCAAATAGTTTCAAAATTTTTTTTATCTACGTAGTATAAAAATATTGCAAAACTAATGTAACATAAAAAATATTAATCATTCAGTAACGAAAAAATTTCGTAAATTTTCAACTTTTATTTCTACAGGCAAATAACAATCATTTATACTATTATAAATAGTTTCAAAAATTTTTATGTTAAATATATCAACATTTACTTAATAACTTACTTTTTAATAACAGAGAAGCCGTATCAAGCCATAAGTAATTATAATTTTCTAGAAATAATATTTGTTCTTTTATTACTATACGTAGTTTCGAAAAAACTGTGTTAAATATATTAGTGCAGCTACATTATAAAATTCATTTTTAATGAATTTCAATAATAAAAGGAATGGAGAAACGTACCTTTTACGAGAGCAAAAGTTTTATACATTTTCGTCATTAATTTCTACGTCATCTGAAATGTCAATTAAAACACCTCGGCAAAAGAGTAATGCACAAAGTATATGTACAAGTCAAATGCATTAAGAAATGTATCTGTAGACATTTTACAAGGGTCTCCGGGGATATTCAAATAAAGTTGTCGGCAAAACAAACAAGAATCAGAGACAAGCGACCTCGTGAAAGTAAGCGGATCGTTGCGTCTTATTCGACTAACAAATTAATCCGATTAAACGGATTGATTATACGAGGGTTGCGTGGCGTGTTGAGTTGATCGGGGATTGCCCGCAAAATTACAGTTAGGGTACAACGTTCAACACAGCTTCGTCACTGGGAGAATACATCGACACCTGTAGTAGAAACGTGAAGCACGTAATCAATCGAATTTGATCTGATTTAATAATTTATCCCTTCCGATCAAACTTTTCCACTTTGTAAATAAATTATGAATAATCGTGAACTTTTGAAAAATACCATTAACGATTAGTGATTAGCGAGTTAGTAGTACATTTCGCGTGCAAATTTTCCTAATCAATTTGTATCACTAAATTCTATTTTTTTACTGGGACTATGAACGAGAATATGTAGGATTTTTTCATCGTTTCTATTTGGTATTATGATAAATTATTATAGTATCGTTATATTATTATGTTGATACACACATATATACATATTTCCAGGGTTTCAATTAATATCTTTCCATCATTTTCACTCAGATTTCAGAATTTTGTGAAATTTAAAGAAATTACAATAATATTATAATAAATTATTGCTCACATTATCATCATTGCATGTGTTGCAGTTTCAAATTTTTATAGACACAATCAAAGAAACGTAGTCTAACCAGAAATTTGGACAACTAAATGATACAAAAGATACATTTCAATAGATATTTCGTGCATTTCTATAATCTACGCACTTCCATATCATAAATTTTTCATAAAGGTCCGCAGTACAATAATGATCTTCCATAATCTAATCTAATCTATAAAAAATGAATTAAATTAACAAAATATTGCAACATCGATCCCACGTAAGTTTACCGCGAGAAACGTTTATGTACGTACGTTTGAAATATATACAAATTTGTGGTACTTACACGCAAGTTATACACACAGTTGTACATTTTACCACCGAAAGTGATTTTAGCGGGGGTAACCCAGAAAATCGGGCCTCTTCAGATGCAACGCTGATGCAACGAAAATTAGCGATTGGCTGATTTGGGTCACGTGATTCGCGAGGGGGCGTGGGGTAGGAGTGGCGTCGTCTGGTAATTTGTTTTGTATCGACTCAAATGTTTGCATATCTATAAAATTTTACGGCAAAAAAGTCGTCTTCGTTTCCTAGTTAAAACAGTTGAGTGAGACGAATCGTACTGGGGCACAAACCGTACAGTTTTTTAATTAACTTTGATCTCCGTTGTGCAGCAAAAGCGTGATTCTCCAAAGTTGAGAACGTCACACGTTGAAACACACGTTGAAAGTTTACACACGCTTACGGGGAAGCTTTCATTTTTCGCGAAACGTTTCGCCAGAAGACCACGAAGAATGCAAAAGGTAGGCGAACGTGTGAGTGCGTTGGTGGGATGGTCGGTCGGTGGCTGTAATTTTTCAAATTGCAACGCAGTCGTTCACCCCCGACCTTCTACCCCGCGGACGGAAACGACGGACTCCCTGCCCCCTCCCTCTTTTGTCCTCGTCTGCCACCACCCTCCGCCACCCACGGATCCTCCCCACGTTTTCACTGGTACAAGGGGTGGCAGCCGGCTACTAACGAGAAACGAAGTTATTTGAGGGTTCTGCAGAAAGGAGTCGAACAATCATAATAATCAAGTGCGATTCGCGTTTATTGTCGGCGATTATTGCCCTGGCACCCTTTTGGAAATTAAGCGCGTCGCTCTTCTTTAGCCGGAGGGTGGTTCACGCGCGCGCGCGCGCGCGCGCGCACGCGTCCATAGATAAATAACAACAACGAAGCGAAAGAAACCGAGTTAAAGAGATACGAGGCGATGCAAGAGTTCGAGGAAGGAATATTTTGATTGGCGACGACTTCTATTGTGATATTCGGAGATATTCTCAGATGGTTGGTTTGATTTTGTCGATCCTTTGACTGGTTGTTATTGACAAGTTTAGAAACCATAACGATTAAATTTATTTTGATCTTTATTGTACGATATCATTTCTTTATATTTGTGCTACTTTTATTGCTAGTCTTTGCGAGAATGTAGAATACGAGATAAAGTATTATAGATTTTAGTAATATAGGTACTATTTGGGAATGAAGACGTACGATGCGACGTTTTTTATTTGTCATATATTTGGTTAATTTATATCCATTTGATATCGTAAATTTTAGTAATACAATATTATATAAAATTATTATGGTCATCTGTAATCTAACTAGGTACTTTAGAGGATGAAGGATTAATATGACTATGTATAATCCTATTTGCAATTTTTTTTAAATTACAAAGCTCTGTGCTTTAATATTGTGATTAAGTGAAATTTCTGTTTTTTGAAATTTCAGGAAAATACTATAGAAGAAGGAAAAAGAAAAATAGAAACATCATACAGTAATAATTTTGTTCCAAGTGCAGAATTTCCTTCTTTGCTGCTCCAATGCCTCCTTTTACTTTAATAAAACAGTAAATTTCTACACAAATGCTACGCTTATGCAACTTTTATAAATTATTTCCTCTGTTCCTAATAAGTTGAGATCTTTTGTTCTTACGTTACACGGATAACTTTAAACAAAGATTAATCGAAATACTATTTTATAATTATACAAGATAATTTTTAAGTATTGCGAAAATTAAATAGCAGTATAAATTTATATCAACGATTAGTAATATTTAAGCAACATTTAGCAAGATTTAAACGAAAGATAAATCGTCGCGTCATTGACGCAGGAAGCTGGAAATACAGAATCAGCTATCCCTTTATATGGGGAGGAGTATAAGGTAGATTTAATGTTGGACTATCACGCAGATAGGTTACGTTATTAGCATACTTGGCCGCGCATCCCTTCTGCATTTACATTTTCCTGGCATCATTTGATGTAATTGTACGTACAAAGTGAATTCGCAGTGGCAAAGGAGTGTTTTCAAGTTTACGCGGAATGAAGTCAAGCCACAACCTCGACAGCCTTTCCTTCCAGGCATCGCTAATCTAGAAAACTAATTTGTCAATCTAAATTTGTCAATTTCCATTTTCACGAAGAATTCGCTGTCTCTTGAAGTTTCACTCAAGGTTCATTAAAACTGTTCGACGAGCAGAGATTGTAGTTTTCGTCACTGTCCAAGATCATCCAAAAGCTGCTATTTTCATTACTGAAGTGATATTCAACAATACAGTAACACAGTTTCCATCATGAAGATTGTTTTAAACAGTAAAGATTATTTTCATCAATTTTCATCACTAAGACTGCTCTGCGACGGAAGTTGAGATACTCTGTTCGAGAGTAAGTCCTTAAATTAAAATCCGCAGTAAGGACGAAGATTTTCATAACTGATTTGACAAAAGATCGCAATCTTTATCATTAATTTATTTTATAGTAAAGATTAAGATTTTTTTTACCTTACACACTTTAACAAAATATCCACGGAATAATCCATCTTGGCATCAGAAGATTAAACTTGCTATGCGGTTAGTTACTATTCTTCTACTTCCACTGTTTCGTTATTATTATTCCTCTCCTCTTCTCTCGCACAAAAACACATAAACCTCGAGACAAACGCGTCGAGTTACATCATATAACAATCTGCAGTGCCCGAGCTTCCAGAAAAAGATCCATCAGTGCGTGTGGATCTGACACTTGTTCGATCACTCGTCCCGCTTCCTCCGACTGCAGCAACCACGCTTGTCCCTCGCGCTCTCTTTCCGATTACGCCTGTCGCCGAAACAGATTAGCAAGATGAATTCTTCGCCCCCTTCCGTTCTCGTCGCCGATATACATATCGCGTAACTTTCTTTTTTCCCCCCGCGTCGACGGGGCAAGGAGACAAAAAAAAAAAAAAAAAAAAAAAAAAAAAAAAAATTTTAAGAAAATAAAAAAAAGTTTCGAGAAGACCGGGGTGTCTCGTGGCCGCGTCTCCACGAGAGCTACCCCCAAACGAGCCACCCCTCTGCGTTACTTAATTATCCTTCGCCGGCTCTGCTCGCCCCCGCGAGGAGCCGATCGGTCTAACTTCGTTTCGCCGCGACCCCAGCGCCGAAATTATCGTCGGTTCTGTATTTGTCTAGGACCTTGGATTTTGTTAACATCGACGGCTCTCAGAGAACGCTGACGATCGAATTTTTGCCGATTTTCCGGTACCTTTTCTCGTCTTTATCTCGCACTGTTTCGTTTGGTTGTTTCTTTGTCCCGTTTAAGTTTTTACTTACGTATTAATTTTGCTGTTTGTTTCACTTTTTCACCTCTCTAGCTTTCATTTTATTTCGCTTGTTTCTTCGATGAATGAAGACTTTCATGTTGACTTTGATTGTACCTTTTCTTTTTATTTTATGTTGTAGCTTTTCCGATTGTTTGTTTGAATATTTGTAAGTTTTATTTACAACTAACGTGTGTAACAACTATAATGACTGCAAATGATCTTTCAGTCAATACCCTTTTATATCAAAATGACAACAAAATTAATATCTATGTTTTTTTTTTTTTAACAAAGTGACGTGATTACGTTCTCACACGAAAAAAAAAGAAAATTAAAGCGTACGAGAAGAATTTCTGAAACATATCATATTAAAAGAAAGAATTTCGAATCGCGAATTCCTCTGAAGGTCCCTCGACGAGAAAAAAGAAAGAAAAAGAGAAAGAAGGAGAGTGGCGATGGCTCCGGAGAGAAAGAGAAAGCCTCGCAGTGCCGTTATTTATACAAAGTAGGCGAAGAAGCAGTGGAAATGGCAGCGCGCCGAGTGTACGAATGCGGTACAATGGGGCCATTTTAGGTTGAAATCTGGTCGATCGGCCAAGGCCCGCCGGTTGATTAGACTCTATTTACCAGAGGCGAGTTTAGCGGCTGAACCCCTCTTCCCTTTAGTTCTGTTTCGTCCCCTTTGCGGCAAATCAACCGGCATACAGAGGCACCGGCTTCTTCTCCGGCGCATTTTTCCTAGCGCGCCGCTAATTCCGGCCGAAATACAGCTACATTCGATCAACTGGAATGCCTTTCACGGGAAAAAGGGAAAAACGAAAGGGGAAAACGTTAACGAATCGCAAAACAAAGAGCCGTTGCGTCATACTGTCGCTTCTACATTCGAAAGAAACTTTCGGTTTTTAACACTTTTTTTTTTCATTTCGATAGCCAATTCAAAGTTCATAGTTTTACATAGTGTAAGAAGAATTGATAATTTTCATCTCTTTGTCGTTACGGACGAAATGTTTCTCACCTCAATATACAAATGTAATAACGAGGTCAACAATCGAGCATTCCAAATACTATACATTCGAAATGTATTACAAGTATCTTTACTTCTTTTGTGCAGTTATGTATAAGCAAATGTTACATACTTTGTATATTTTCAACGTTCATATAAAGGGAACATTATCTTGCGACGAAAATCACTTGTATTTAAAAAATTTAAATGTTTCTTGAATTGTTGCAAGAGTTTGTATGCTTAGATAGCAAAGTTTATATTGACTTGATGCGTGTTTTGATGTAAAATTGACATCAACGTGTCAAGAAATTAGCACCTACTGATGAATAATTCTTTTATTAATAGGAAATATTTTCAAATGCAGATGGTAATCTTACACACCTTCTAAAAAAAATTGAACACACAAGGGATGACAGTTGAGAACGTAGTACGTTTATTTATGTAGTTAAGTTTATGATATATAATATAATTATACATATTGTATATCATACAATTAATCACGTAATTATATTAATTAAAGAAATAACGTCACAAAATATTTCCTACAATCTGAGTCGCGCATTGGTACACTCTACGACCGCTGATACGCATTTTGCGCGAAAGTCTGGAGAACCCTTCCCGACGTGCGACAGCGCACAACAAGTTTCCAATTCCACGCGGGACAATTTATTTTTCAACTTGGAGGCTCAAACAAAACGCGCGTAAGAAACGGCGGCCAGTAAGAAAACGATTCGGAGGCGAGTCCCTCGGCGGAGAGGCATCGACGGTACCTTCCGGCGGGATAAAAGAGAAGTAGCCGTTTCAGAATGTGCGAACGGGCGGTCGCTGCCACGAAATAGGGATTGGAGAACGAAAATAATAGGGTTCGACCCTTATCGGCGGAGCAATCAAATCCCCCTTCAGCAACACACTGGCATTCACTGAACTTTAAAATCAAATAATGCCTATTAAAATAACAATACGCGTCCTACGTCGACCAGGTTAAACATTCTCTCGCCTACGTTAACCCGGTTTTCGTAGCGCGACGAGCGCGCATTACCATACGGGATCGGGTTACGAAAATCGAGTTACGAATGCCGACGCGACTTTCATGAAGCGTATCCAGCACCCGTTTCGTAGCCGCGGAACCCTTTAATACACACACACACACACACTAATACAGTTACTTACGTAGCCGGCCTCGGCGAACATTTCGAATCTTTTCATTCCCGAAAAGGAGATTCAGCCGGTCGTTCGTTTGTTAATTCTTATTAACCGTCCGGCGATGAACATTTCCTCCAAGTTTGCTAGAAAGCCGCCTGCCTTCGAATTTCGTTTGAACTTCAGGATGAAATTGACGTTAGTCGATCGAAGCAGAATTCCGTTTGCGGGGAATAGACGCGGAAGTTTTCGAACTTTGACTCTTTGGAGATTTAACGCAAAAGTCAGGAATTTTTGTTTGCTTACCGTAAATACTGTGTTAAATTATTTGTAACAATTCTAAAAGCACGATTGCGAATTTGTTTAATATCTTGAGTGTTTTAATAATTTTACAATCTATAATCTATGATTTTTTATAGTCGTGAGAACGATTGTGATCAATATAGATACTGTGAAGTATTAGGTTGTCCCATAAGTTTCTTCCGCGCCACGCTATGAGTGACTCCAAGTGGCTGTGTTTATATAAACATGCAGGCCTATCTCTTAGCCGTTTATGACATCGGTTTCAGTCGTCCCAGAGCTCTTTCAAATAATACGTTTCGTTGGTGACAAAGTCTCTTTTAAAATTTTTTCTGCACCGTTCAATATGCAGAGACAAAAGATGCATTTGCGGCATGTTATGCTTCATTGCTTTAAAAAAGGCAATAGTGCAAAGGACACTGCAGACGAGATTTTCACCGTTTACGGGAGTGGTACTACCACTATTAGGACCGTCGGCAATTGGTTTAAGAAATTTAGAGCTGGCAATTTCGAGTTGAAAGACAAAGACCGCAGCGGCCGCACAGCAACGACTGATACGGACATTATCAAGACTGTGCTCACTGAAAATCCACGATATAGTGTGCGTGAGATAGTGGATGCCACTAATATTCCCAAGACAACGGTACATAAGCATTTAATCAAGATAGGATATGCGAATCGACATGTAGTTTGGGTTCCACGACTATTGACGGAGACCAGCCTTATGAACCGCGCCTCTACGTGCGATTTGCTTCTCCAGCGACTGAAAGGGATCCTTTCTTAAAGAGGCTTGTCACAGGAGACGAGACTTGGATTTTATACCAAAATGCGCATCGAAAACGCACTTTGTCCAAGGAAAGTAGACCTTCAACTGTTGCGAAGCCTGGACTTCATCCGAAGAAGGTTCTTCTGTGCATTTGGTGGGACTGGAAAGGTGTAGTGTACTACGAGCTCCTTCCTCAAGATGATACGATCAATGCTGACAAATATTACAATCAACTGGATCAATTGAAAGCAGCCAGTAGCAGAAAAACGGCCAGAATCGGCGAACCGACGAGGCGTCGTTTTCCATCACGACAACGCAAGACCGCATGTTGCGTTAGCCGTAACACAAAAATTATTACAGTTTGATTGGGACGTTCTACCTCATCCTCCATACTCCCCAGACCTTGCTCCATCCGATTACTACTTGTTCCTCTCCTTAAAAAATTCTCTCCGTGGTAAATCTTTCAAATCCATAAGCGAAATAAAAACGCACCTATTTTACAAGTAAACTTAAACAATTTTGGAAAGAGGGCATAATGAGGCTTCCTGAGAGATGGAAGAAGGTTATAGAACAGAACGGTTCATATATAACATAATAAATCCATCTTAAACAAAACATATCGTGTATTCATTTCGCATCAAAAAAAGGGAAGAAACTTAGGGGACAACCTAATAAAAGATTCTTACTAAGAATTGGAGCTTGCTCTAATTTTTCCACTTCTTCGAAATATGAAAATCTTTTCGCTGGCTGACAAGAAAAATTAGGGAATCAGGAAATTGAAAATTTTCGCGTATATAAGTAACATAAATCTACCTTTTGTTCACGTCATAATTCCAAGATGAAATCATTTCTTGTGCGAAATATTTTTTTTTACGGCGAAATATCTCGAGAAATATTGATATGATAGTCTCAGGTCTATTTAAAATAATGAAAAAATTTACATTTTCGAAATTACACTACTGTACCTGCAAATTAAATTTTCTTGAAACAATTTTTGTTTAAACCTTCCTTTTGAAGTTAAATCCAAATTATGGCACGAACGAAAACTTGAAGATTTGCGTTGTGCGTAAATTACTCTAATTATTACATAGTTTCACAATTTTTCGAATTTCCTTTCCTCGTGATTTAATCAGAATGAAAAAAAGTCCAAAATTACGAATGCTGTCCACGCAAATATTGCGAAACGTGCGTTTAGTAAATTCCTACGCGAATTCTAAAAGTCTTTACCTTTTCATTTCTTTGTTCAATTTCGCCCAAAATCTTCCAAAGGGTCAATTTTACTTGTTCAATTGCTCTCTCTCTCTCTAAACTGTCAAAAATTACGAACGTTTAATAAATTTTCATAATACTTTCAGCAGTTAAGATCCAGCTTTATCCTTTCCTCGATTCAATCTCTGAGAGGGGGGAGGGGGAGGTAGGACGATCGTCGAAAATTACGGATTGTGAAAGAAAAGCGCGGATTGACATATGGCGGTGTGTCAGTTTCCCGCTTTATTTAGGCGTTTGCAATATTCAGAAGAGAACGAGCTTCGTAGAATGTTCCCTTGAGACGGGGGAGGCCTGGTTTATCTGTGCCGTTCGCTCGGGGAGGATTCACGACGGCTATTAGGACAACAGCTGATCGTACCGATCGATACTTATTACCATGTACATTCTTCGCGGGGTTAACCATTTCAAGCGATTTCTCTAAATTTTACACGCCTGCCTAAGAGAGAAACTGTGTTAAGACAGAGTTAGTCAGTCGCGTCATTTTTACGGTTTCATCGTTTTATTTTTGTCACAGATAAATTACATCACATTGACGTGTGCAAAAATAAAATTAATTTCAGGACTAACAATAAAGAACAATTAGACTAACTCATTCATTGTTATTGATGTTGTGTGTAATAAAGACACATTGATACATTTCTTGCATTTTAATTTCTCTCCATTTGAACAAAATAATCCAAATAGATAAAATATGTATTATACATTACTACGTAAAATGAAGATAAGAAATAATAGTAAATAGATTATAGATTTGTATAGATTTCAATTTCAATTTTAATAAATTATGTAGCAGTCTCAACATGGACACATATAGAAAGCCCCTTTAAATCTTTTCAGTCCTGCGATTCCAATAATAATCTAAATTTCTATTGCAGAATAAATCTCGAATAGTCAATCTAGAATAAATACATATAATACGCATACATTATTTTAACTTTCATTCCTTCAACTCCGAAATAATCCAAGATTCAATAAATCCAAAATTCCAGAAATTATTCAGAACAATCTCGATAAAATATACTACATATCGCACGTACTAGCTCTGCACAACTTTCACCTCTCTTCAACTTCAAAAATGATCGAAAATTTTACTACAAGTCCCAAAGAATCGATCCAGAACAATCCAAGAGGATTCAAACTTGGTACAATTTCCCCAAACTTTAAAATATACTTCATAGAGACACGACTCTCTTCCAAGTGGACGCATTCGTCAACTTTTACCCCTCTTCAACTTCAAAAATGATCGAAAATTTTACTACAAGTACCAAAGAATCGATCCAGAACAATCCAAGAGGATCCAAACTTCGTACAACTGCCCCAAACTTCAAAATATACTTCATAGAGACGCGACTCTCTCCCAAGTGGACGCGTTCGTCAACTTTCACCCCTTCCCCCCTTTCTATGTTTCCCACGAGGCGACACCGACACGGTACTTTTCCACGCGACGCGTATCTACTTGCTTGCACGCGCGTTGCCGATTTTCGAAATCGACACGGTTTCGATCGGAAGTGGGTCGGCCGCGTTCCGTCATCGTCCGATTTCCGTCGCCCTCTGCCCCGTTGCCAATCACGGGGGAAGAGGAAGGTAGCCCCGGAACGCCGAAGGCAAACAGCTAAACATAGAATGGAAAGGTGAGGCTCGCGTCGAGCCGCCGGTGGCGCCGGTGATCTAACGACCGGTGCTGACAACCGGATGCGAGAACAGAGACCGATACACCGGAGGCCTGGCCGGCCCTCCCTCCCCGCCCTACGTCCATTAACATGCAACCCGCGGCCGTACATATTTTGGGGAGTCCTCGCGAAGAATACCAATATTCCTGCTTTGACATTCCAATAAAACGCGGCCGTTTTGTTTATGAGCTTGTACGGCCGTGTCGGTGTGCGCGACGTGCGCTGTGCTTATTTGCATGTGGCGTGCGCGCGCGCGCGCGCAGATGCGTACCAACCCTTTTCACCCTCCTCCATTCACTGCCCCTTTCGAATTTTCCCACTCCCCCGCAGAATTCTTCTTCGTTTCTGTCATTTGCAGCAGACATGATCGCGGTGATCTACGAATGGATTCGATGCTTCGTTATCGGTTGATCTCTCGCGACTTTGTCCGAAGCGTTATTTTGTAGTAATGCATTGGTTCTGTTTTATTTTATACCTTGGGTTGTTCTTGCGTGAACGATTCGTCGCGTGCTCATGCTCGCGTGTACGTAGACACTTTTTATCCTATCCTTGCAACTGCGCTACTCGATCTATACGAGTGGTTCGTTATTTGCTTCGATTTTTATCATTCTGGGAGATTTTGAGGCATTATTTTGCAGTTACGTTGGTTATATTTTCTTAGATTTTAGTTTTATTATAGCTTGTACGCTCGTTCTTCTACCGGTCAACCCTTTCGAATTTTCCACTTTTCCCGTAGAATTTTCTTCTATCCTTGTAACTGAATCACTCGATCTATTCGATGAGTTCATTTTATGTTTTTTTTTTTATAATTTGAAAGATTTTGAAACATTATACCGTTAATTGTGTTTACGTTGGTTCTGTCGTATATTGTTCCTTTCAGTCGTTTGGTAGGTTTCAATTTTGTTACAATTTGCATATTTATTGTCGAGTGCTGTACGTAAAACTATGTATCACTCCTTTTTATCTTCCTCTACCAGCCATTATTGTTCTCGAATTTTTCCTTGGTTTCGTAATTGCATCATTCGACTTTGACGAATCAATTCGATATACTTGTCTTTAATTTTTTATAACTTGAAGTAAGTGTTATTTTGTAGCTCGTGCTATTTTATTTCATGTTTTAAACTGGCGTCTGATGGTTTAGTAGAGATTTCATGAAATCTTTCTCAGCCCCTTTCGAATTTTCTATTTTTTTCAAAAAATTCTCCTTTATCTTTATAACTGCATCATTGCTATCGTGTCGATTACGGCTTTTGCCATTTTGTTTTTTACAATCTGGGAGATTCCAGTGTGTCTGTTGGTTTTATTTTGTTTTGTGAAACATTATCAATTGTTCAGTAGATTTTTATTTCATTTTGCGTGCTCGTCATTGAATTTCGACCAGTTGCTTTTTTCTTTTTAATAATTTGAACGATTTTTGTAACTACTGTATTTTCGCGGAATTATGTCGAATTTACATATACGATCGTGTACGTTTGCGATTCTGTTTTGTTTTTATTTATTCGGTTTTATTTTTAATTTAGATGTACACTGTTGATCTGAATAATCTAGAATATTTTGAATTATTTTCTCGTATCATAATTATGTTTTTGCAGTTACAAAATAATATTAGAACTACGTGTCGTTGTATAAATTTCATATTTTTTTTTAATTTTATTCGATACATTTTGGCATTAGTTTGCTTGTAATCGACTGCCTTCTTTTTTTATTTCATCGTCTTTTATAATTTTTTTGTTTAAATAACACTCTTCAAACGTTGTTTAAGAGTCTGAAGCATCATTTCGCGTTGTAACTGCCTTTTGTGGGATAATATTGGAATGTTCTACCGTAGGTTCTATTGTAGAGATTTCAAATCACTTTTTAGTTTATCCAGCAAATTCTAGTATCAATTTGGAAGCCTATTATTAATTTAAAACATATAGTATATATTTTTTTTAATAACATTCTGAAACATTGTCTCGTAAGTCGTAAACTGTCTTTTGTGAAATAACATTGAAATCACATCATGTTCCTATTCCATCGTAAATTTTAAATCATATTCTAATCTATTTGATAAATTTTAATATCAGTTTAAGAGTCCATTATTATCAATTTCTAATAGTTTTTTCTCTCTCTTTTTTTTTTTTTAAATAACGTAGAATCTAGAAGATTCTGAATTATTATCTCGCCCTTCCCGTGACAATATTGAAGTTATATCAATACTAATCACGTAACGTTTATGATTCTCTTTTGTTGTAGATTTTAAATTACATCTTCATTTATTCAGTAGATTTTGCTTTCGGTTTGGGTGCTTGTTTAACGAAGCTTTCTTTCTTTATGTCGTTCCTTTTTTTTTTTCTCTCTTTTTCTTTGATATCCGATGCTCGTCACGTCTTTCTTCGTTCTTCTTCCTCCTTCACGTATCCCCTCCCTTCACCGCTGCTTCTCGTCGTTGCTTTTTTATATTCTCCGATTCGTTGATCCCTGGTCGTGGAAATTATCTTCGGGCACCGGGAGCGAATTCAGCCGTGGCTGAAGCGAATGACAATCCACGCTCGCTGTACAAACGAAGACAAATGATCTATGCGTGGTAAAAAGAGGAAATTCATAGATGCCGACCGGGGGGATCGGGAGAAATCTGTGCAAAGTGTATCCAACAATCAGGGAAAATCCAATATGTTTGCACGTGCAGATAAATACCTGAACACGTTGCATCATTTTTTATCACTGAAAGTGATTTTAGGTGCAACGCTGATGCAACGAAAATTAGCGATTGGTTGATTTGGGTCACGTGACTCGTGAGGGGGCGTGGGGTAGACCTCGAGTAGGACCGATCGCCCCTGTAATTTGTTTTCTATCGATTCGAACGTTTGCACATCTATAAAATTTTATGGCAAAAAATGTCGTCCACATTTCCTAGTCGGAACAGTTGCTTCTGGGCCTTTCAGTGAGACGAATCGTACACTGGGGTACAAGTCGTGCAGTTTTTTTTTTATCAATCTTTTAAATACCTTTAGCCCGTGCTAGAATACTGTGTAATAATAAAATAGGTGGTTTACTTATTGGAGTATAGATATAACGAATATAGCAGTTTATATGAACTTGTCGAAATGCAAATGTTATAATTCGTACAACAGAAGTTCGAAGAGGATGAAGTTCATACAAATATAACACGTCGAAAGCTAAATACGTACGATGAATTCTTGATTCGTCACTGCTCAGCTCGACATTAAGCTTTCAAACTTTCAGTAATTTAAATAATAATCTGTAATTTGGGGGGAGTTTCATTTTCATTCGTCAATTATTACAATTCTATTCCTCAAGAGGAGGAGAAAAGGAGAAAAAAAGAAAACAGAAACACGCGCAAATGGAAATGTCAGAGAGGGGTAATTAACGTTCGAAATTTATTTCGCGTTG
>KQ435707.1:96680-106739 GCA_001276565.1 Melipona quadrifasciata
TATATATTTAATATATATTGATATAATTTTTTATTAATTTACACACACATATATATATAAAATTCCATAAATCAAGAAATGTCAATGCAAGATCACTCTCGAGTCCAAGTTCAACAGCCACGATCCTTCGGCACCCAATCCCTCGCCGATATAAGCTGTTCAGGTAAAAATAACTGAAAATTAGTAGAAGAAGAAGAAGAAGAAGAAGAAGAAGAAGAAGAAGAAGAAGAAGAAGAAGAAGAAGAAGAAGAAGAAGAAGAAGAAGAAGAAGAAGAAGAAGAAGAAGAAGAAGAAGAAGAAGAAGACGACGACACAGAAGAAGAAGAGAATCGTGAACGAAGGAGCTTGGAGGAGCGGGAAACGAAGAAAGACAACGAACACTCGCGATCGTAACAATCGCGCTCGCACACCGATGAAACTCGTCGAATCGGTGAATGAGACTTGCCCAATAAAGTGTGTACACTGTTCGAAGGCGTAACGAGCAGAATGCATACCAGGATTGTGCAACGTGTTACGCAGTCCGCGATTTGTCTTGGTTATTAATGACGGGGTGGGACAGGGCGTATGCATTATTTAGTATACCATTACCCCTTTATTTGGCGACCGGTCAGTCAAGCAGATTCGATCGATCACCGATGAGCGTTAGCGACGAGAGATTTATCGACGCGTCACGCTGTCGCGGATGGCGAGATGAATTTGATCTTATTGTTAGTTACGAAAGTTGCAAGAGAATGCCGGGAAATCGAAGGTTTCCGATGTGATCTACGAGTCGACAGAAGGTTGGGGTATTATTAACATTGCGTGATTTGAGAATTTGGCGGACGAATATTTCATGAATCGTTTGTTGGAAAGTTTGGCTCAGTTTGATCAAACATTGATACGATGATAAATGAGAAAAACAGAAATTGATATCGTGGATGGCGATGAATTTGATCTTGGCTTCGAAAGTTACAAGCGAATGGCGGGAAATCGGGAAGGTTTATGATGTTTTTACAAATCGACAGGAGGTTTATCCGAGAATTTGGTGCATGAATATTTTATGAATCGATAGAGGGTTAATTGGAGAATTTGGTGTAGTTTGGTTTAGTTTAATTGAAGATTGGTATGCACGGCAGGTTTAGGATGGTATTAGGTAAGGAGAATTACTGTGATTATGCATTCATAATGAACTTGTACGTATAGCGTATCATTAACGATTTATTCTATTAGAATACAATGTGAAATATATTATACTAAAAGCATATTAATACATGTATTAATAATAATAATTATAATAATAAATTCAAATATATCTAAATCCATAAATTGCTCGATTTATACAACAAGTAATCCCTTACTTTATGTGATTACGAGATATATATGTTATTCTTATTTAATTATATATCACATCTTTCTGATCTTTCCTTGGTTTGGATTGATTGTTTTGGATTAACCAAGACTGACAACGAGTATTTCTGAGTTTTTATTATTATTATTATTATACTTTTCTTCTTCAAATGTAGATGTATTGTGTAACGTGTACCGATTTTTCGCTTTGCTTTTTTTCATACTGACGAACTCTTTTTACATCATTTTCAAGAAAACCACATAGAACGAATAACCCACGTAAATCGAGGGTTGAATTAGATAATATTAGTATTCAATTTTTTCCGTACATACAATTTAAAAATATTTCAGAGAATAGCAGATTTTTTTGTCATTAGTCGAACCAAGTTGTGGAAAGATCTGTCAACCCTCAAAGTGATAAAAAATTAATCAAACTAAACCAGATTTTAATCAATTACGTATCTACTAATTTTGCGCGAAGAATTTACTTTGCAAGAACTTACAAAACTTGCGAAACAATTCTTACATTATACATTGTTAAAATCAGCTACTTTATTTCAAATTTATTTATTACTATAAACTACACTCTGCTGTCCATACTATTTATTATTAAACAAGTCAATGAAAAATATCACAAAGCTAAAGTAAGAAATAAAACCCTTTTTGTTTTTTTAAATTAAAATCTTCAAAATAAATTTACTCAGTTTTAGATCATTGAGAGGTGCACAGTCTTCTGCGTAACTCGGCTTATTTAGAGCATGATATTATCGTGTATTATACTATCTTTGATAAACATTTCCGTACTAATTTTTTTCTAAAAGTACGTTGACCGAAAGTCTAAATATAACATGAAAAAAATGTTTGTCCTTCGAGTATCTTTCCCTTCACCCTTCTCGTTTCCCCTGCCAACTTAATTACACCATAATGGATACATGATTCTTACAAGACATCGAGTCCACCCCAACGTCGCTTTAAAGCCAGCAATCACGCCGCATAATACTCCCATTAGATAACATAATCGAAAGTGGATTTATGATAGGCAACGGATGAAGCGGGATAGGAAGTTTCAAAGAACAGAAAGTGTAACGACCCGATGAATTTTTTAAGAACGAGCGGAAGCTGAATGATTTCGTCGCGAATTTGAGAACTTCCCTCGAAGCAGCCTGAAATCGCCTGTTCCAGGCACGATACGATCACCCGGTCATTTTTTGAGAAACACTTCCTCGTTTCAACGTTTCGTTTTTGTTTCTTATCTTTAACAATAGATCGTTCAAATCGAAAATAATCGAAAATAATCCAATACTTTTATTTTTTTCTTACTTCAATTTAGTGCTAAAGCCCCTTTAAAGCGTTGAAACTTAATTTTGTTTCGATAAAAGAAAAAAAAAAAATGTTATATTGGATTCATTAACTTTAACCTTGCAAATTGTTTTAATTTCTTACAAGTTTTTCGAACTTCAAAAAATTCTTAATACATGCTTCTTTTACCATAGATGATGTTTAAATACATTAATTTGCCCATTACATTGCATCAAACTGTAACAAATAAAATACAGAATATTCCCCGTTCTTTCACGATCAAACCAATATTATTAGTGAGATTACAGTTTAAGTTAAATGTGAGAGCAACGGGTATGTAAATAAAACAAACGAAATTTATCAGGTAAATTTTTTAAATTATAGGTTAGTTTGATTACTTAATGTTTGACGTAAAAGAGAAATTTTCGACTTATTATTAGTGTTATTAACTGGTACATAAATTATTGTGCACGAAACATTGCTGGAATTTTTTATCAAATTACAACTCCAACAGCAAGAAACTTCCATTTGATTTTCTTATCTGACGTAGATCTATTATAATTATAAAATTGCAACTTGTGAATTCGCCAATATTGTTGGTTAGCAAATGATTATGCGAAAGGATTCTTTAGAATTCTTTATGATCAATAAATACTCCACTAAAGTTACGAGAAATTTCAAAAATTGTGCATCACAGTTACGCTTATATTATGTAATTATGAAACCGTAAACGAGAAATCTACAATCTGCAGCTTGCAATTGGTAAATTTCGTCAATGTCTTTAACTGATAAATCACGCGGAGGAAACATAAATTAACTAAAATGAAATATCACAAAAGTTATTTTATTTCACTCACAGTCTTGCAATTTTTAACCGAACAAGAATGCCCCCTGAATTTACAAGAAATTTCAACAAAATTTTATCAACGGACGAATTATCGAACGAGAACATCCCGTTATCGAGTTCTCTGTTGTCGATTAAAGTTACGAGAAATTCGAAAAAAAAAAGAAACATTTTCCATTGGATTCACACCGCGCGGATTTCTCACCCCGTCGAAACGATTCCCCATTCGACTCCCCTGAATTCCGACTTCTGCCTCAATTACCCTCGATTCGAGCACGGAAAGACGATTCTCGCGTGCAACGAGAACTTTGTTTCTGGCATTTCGTGTCTCCGTACAAACACACACACACACACACACAGAGACAGACATGTACAAGCTTATTGTAAAACCAATGATTTCTGGGGTGAAGTTAGGGGGAGGGGGTGGGGTTACGCGAACCCTTAAACGACTGACAAGTCCTCCCCCGAGGCCTGTCCCGTGTCTCTTTAAAATCGTGAGATTTTCAAAACAGATGCACCCCCGACCGCCGTGAAATGGCTTTTTAAACTGCTCGACCAATGTAACACGCCAGGGGATACCCTCCACGCTCTGATCCTGCCAGTAACAATCTTAAAACGACCCGTTTCGCGTTTTCCAGCCGATATCTTCCCGCGGGGAGCGTCGCGCTTTCGTGTACTTTCGTTTTAGACTCGGCGAATATTTATGAACGCATAAATACAGGTTCGAATGGATGTGAAATTTTCTCTTCCGGCGGGTTCACGTACGTATTATAATACGACGGTGTTGCTGGGGTGGCACCGGTAACAGAGAATTTATGTTTTGTTCGAGTGTAATAATGTACGTTGTATTGACATTCGTTTCAATATTTTATCAATGAAAGTGATTTTAACGGGGGTAACCCAGAAAATCGGGCCACTTTAGGTGCAACGCTAATGCAACGAAAATTAGCGATTGGTTGATTTGGGTCACGTGACTCGCGAGGGGGCGTGGAGTAAACCTCGAGTATTTGTATCGATTCAAATGTCTGCATATCGATAAAATTTTATTGCAAAAAAGTCGTCTTCATTTCCTAGTCAGAACAGTTGCTTCTGGGTCTTTTTTTCTTTAATTTTTGTGTTTATTTTTTTAATGCAAAGAAGTTCTCTAGTAAATTCACGTCGCATAGATTGACTTAACGTTAGCTGTAAAATTTAGTTTTCCGGTGCGTTTACGTGCATACGTAAGAGGGAATTATTTTAAGAATTTCAAGAATTCATGTTTTATTCGAATGTCATTGAATTACAACAGTACTGACTTGAGTTATTTTAAACTTTTGTCAACCTCTTTTGTCAAATGTAAAAATGTTTCCTTATAAATTCGTGCCAATTGTAAATTATTTTAAATTCTTGTATTTTGAATGCAGATATTCTTTGTAACTGATTATTTTATACCTTTTTAAACACAAAATGCTTCCTAGTAAATTCATATCAACTGCGGACTAATTTATAATATTCAAATTTAAATTTAAATTTAAAGTGTAATGTAAAATCAAGTGTTAGATTTTTAAACATTGAAATTGTCATTGTGTTTCTTAGAAAATGATAGCATATTATTTAAAAATTTAACTTCAATTTTTTTTCGTAACAACGAAATTCACATAGCTCGGAAATTTAAAACCAGCCTTTGCATCTTGAAAAATAAAAATATTACAATTATCAGTTTCAGTTCTAAATACTCTGAATCAATAACAGTAATATCATTAATAAAACATATATTTATTTAAAGAAGCTCCCTTCCAAAACTCGAACGCAAGCTCCAAAATTTTCAACACGAGCGTGCACGAAAAATTTATCTCTTCGAATTGAATTTATTTTTTCTTATTCAAGCGTAGACAAAAATTACAGCGAGATTATTTTTCATTTGTTATACTATGTTGATTACATTGATACCTATATGTTGTGCGCAGCATTTTATGTCACGTTTACGTGATATTTACCAAGAAAGATCATGCTACTAAGAAAGATAATAAAGCCAGCCGAATAGAGACCTACACGAGCGTGTCGTTCCGCGAATTATCCACAATCATTTATTACATTGTTCCGCTAATTCCGGAATCATATGCCGGACCTAGCCGAGCAAATATTGCTTATATTGCGCGTCTGTCGGCTGCTAACAGGATTTACGAAGATCTTAATGAAGCGTGGGGCGTTATGTAAGAAATAGTCATAAATACGTCGCCACCCCTGCTGCGTATCGCATTAATATCAGAAACGTGTGTCGTCGAATTAATGTATTCCGTGACACTGCGCCGAAACGTTTGGCAACTCTCTTATTTTGCGATTATGTTTCCTTTTTTTTATTAATCTTCCGATTGTTGCACAATTAAAACATGTGGGAAAACTGTGACATCTTTGCAAATATAAATTAATGGTAAACGATTCAAACGCAGGGACTACAAATTGCTCTTTCTCAACGAAGAATGATGTAAACGCTGAATTGAATATTAATATCGCACGTACAATACGTGCCAGAATGATTTAAAAAAAGCCAAAAAATAAAGTGAAAAACGACATAGGTATAAAAATTGTCGTTTATGTTACTTAACATTTCAGTTTCTTAATTAAAATAATAACTGTGCTGTTCATGTAACAAAAATTTTATTTGTTATTATGTCTTACACTTGTACTTATGTTTCATTGTACATGTATATTTTACAGAACATTACTTCAATTATATAGCATTGCTACATCCGATCGTTTAAAATTTGCTTGCCTACGATATTCATCTCATTTTAATCATTTCAAGATATTAAAAGGATACTTACAAAACATTACATTTTTTAAAATAGTGTCTCATATTATTTTTGCCAGCCTAAATACCTGCCAACCTAACCTAAACCTAACCTAAAAACCCATGACCATCTTTTGAATACGATCCAACCTTTTGAACAGCCAGAGACTTAATTACACGTGACACTTTAATCACTGAAGAACCATCAATTTGCTCGTAAATGCCGTTACATCCACGTAATCCCAAGCCAAGAAAATTAATTTACGTTTTCTTTTAATTACACGAATTCATCCACGCGGCCTCGCGATCCGAAATACGAATTCGACGTAAACTCGGTTGTAAACGCGGCACGTCGAGACGAGTTGCAACAGGAGAAACGAAACGGAGGGAGGAGAGAGCATCGTGCCCAGGCAGCGTGACACTTTGATAGCGATTCATCACGGTTTATTACTTTTTCATGCGCATTCCGTGAGCAACTTCGTCACCCGACATTGGATCATCAATTTATCGCTTCGGTTGCTGGCTTCGCACGCACCGTTTATGGTTTCGGAATCGATCGATTTTTTCCCGAGTTTTTAAGAAAATCAAGCGTCTAGAACCGCGGCCCGACGTTCCCAGCGTCACGTCCCGCCCGATCCTGTGAAATCTCGTGAAACTCTGCTCGAATTCGATTTCATTCCATTTCGCGTCGATATTTTTTTGAACTATTCTTTGTGTTCTTTCGTGTGAGTATAATTCCTTTGTTTTTTTTTTAATGTGAGTAATTCGTTAATTTGGTTTTCTTGTGAATTTACATATTTTTTTATTTAATGAAATCTAGCTATAAATTATGATCCATTAAATTACAAAAGTACTACACAATATTTTTTTTAATTGATGCCTTTTACTGACGAGAAACATACTTGAGGAACGATGAGTTAATTTATTGTTAAATAAATTTTCTGTTTAGTCAAACTAAACAAAATAAATAGTTTTAAAAAATAATAAATAAAAATGAAGTACGTTTCGTTTCGCTTGAAACGAATTAAAATGTCAAATTATGTGTCTGAATCTTTCTAGGGATCTGCAATATCGACAGAGCTACATCGCTTAGATCCTTCAGTACCGATTCCCATCGTGCGATGGCAGACAATTCTGCAGTGCAAATGCAAGGCACCTTGTTCAAATGCATTTATGCAATTTGACATGCTAAATTTGAAAAACAGCATAAATTTTTAGTTCATTATGAAATATGGCAACAATAATTTTAATCAAACAAAATTTTCTCTATATTAGTATCTAACGAAATCTATTATGTTATATTAAAGTTATTACTTACTTTCTCAATATTACGAATGTATTTATCATCAGAAATAAATTGCACTAAACCCAGTTTTAATTTCGATATATTCCCGATGTCTCATTTGCAATTTTTTCCAAACTTTGAACTAAAGATAAATGCAAAAGAGAATGCTAACAACCCTTCAATCAACAATTTAAAAAATTTGAAAATAGTTTTGAAAAGAGAATTATGAAATTAGCAATATAAAAATAGTTTTTTAAAAGTCGGAAATTATAAATAGTTAGGAATCTAGCACAAGTTCCTTGAAAAAATCACTTATGTATACAAATCTTACAAAATTACTTATGCATACAAATTATATTGTTTTTCATATTTGCGCACAAATGATATTACCATTATAGCCATTATGAAAATTACCCAAGCTGATAAAAGAAACTTGAGTCATCCGAATACATATGTTATAGCTAAACTTAAAATTTTTAAATTTATAATTAAATATTACGTTACAGCTAAATGGATATTCGGACGTGAAAATGACTTTTCGATTAAACAAAATAACTTTTTATTTAGCTTCAATTTCAATACATTTCAAACTTATTTTCATAAGTCAAGAGCGTAAAATACACATTTTTCTGACAAAAAGCAATCGAAAACTTTATGAAACACACGTAAAACATACTCAAACCCTTTTATTCTTCGTTCTTGATACACCTTTTCACGTAGAATCGCTCCCTTCGATACCAGGACACCCTGTATACGCCACAAACCCAATTCATAAGCAACCCGTTTTGTCCCAACTGCGAAGACGCGTCACGCCAAATTATCTACGCCGCGCATTAAACGCATCCTCCCTTAAATATCGTCTTCAGGTGCGTTCAACTCGAGCGGATCGTGTCAGCCATCCGGCAAGAAGGACGAACGGTAGCTTTCGTAAAAGCTCAATCTCGGAAGTGTCGCGCAATTACACCCCTGACGGGGCCGTGGTGGATGATGTCGCGACGGGATATTCCTGACGATGGGAGGAGGGAACATGTAATCACGCTAATTGAGTGCAGATAGGCCTCGTTGACGACTCCTTCATTACGCCGCAAGGGGGTTCCTAACCGCACAATTACCCGCTAACTTCGCCACTGTCGTTTCTCACCGTTCTCGAGCCTTTCGATGCCCACGATAACGTTCAAACGTCGCGTGACACTTTTCTTTTTCAAACTCCTTCATCCGTCCCCCGTAATGGGTCTAGTGGGTCTGCAGCGTGTCCTTTTTTCTTACGCTTCAAGATGATGGCCGTGAACGTTTGATCGACTAAGTGCTGCGAGATACTGTTCTCTTTTGTAATTTGTCGTTGCTAGACATTAATTTGTCTTACTAGCTCTGGAACAAGGTGAGAGAATTGAAGGAGCTGATGCTAGAAAGGCAGTAGAAAGGCAGTCCCGTTTTATTACTATTTTTGACACGTGCGGTAGTTGATGTAATTATATTACATATATCACAATATAGAAAATAACACACGTCCAACAATCAATTATGAGAGTTTAGTTTTTATGTGTCGTTAATATCATTGCTTTTATGCTGCTGTTTCAGTTTGAATGCAACTGTACTAAAACAGAGTTAGCTCATATTGCTATATCACGATTAAACTTTACTCGCGAATTAAAATAAAATCACCGGACTTGTATTGTTTTTACATATACACTATAGTTATCTATATTAAATTAAATACCACAATTATTTCTCTTTTCCTTGTAATAAAATTCAATCGAGATATCGGAAACATTTACAGATTGCTTCTATTCTAGATTCCCTTAATTATTAATTTCACGATTGCATGGAAAATCTTTCTTGATCAGAGCAATTTGAACACGAAGATTAGGTAAAACTTCATGACACATACTTATAAAGGAATCTCTCCAGAATTCAATTCTTCAATAACCCATGTATAAAATTCCACTAAAATTTTACTACAATAGTTAAACGAAACGAAAGTCGACCATTCTCTTCGTTTGATCTCACAAGTGCTCCAACCAACCGCGACATCAACGAGCATCGATCCTCTTCCGCTAAAAAGGAAATAGCAACAAATCCCTAGGATTTCGCAGGTTCGTGGAAGCGTTAGAAAAATCCTGGTGGATGTCGCGAGGAACCTTCGTCGACGAGGGGCGGGTCGAGGCGCAGCGAAAGCCATCAGGCTTTTCTTATTAACTTCGAAATTTTTCGCAAAGCGCCGCGAGACCGCGATCTTCCTGGAATACCAATGAGAAGCTGGCATATAATGCAAGGTACGAATCGAGTAACTCAAGGGTGACCAATGGAGGGTGAGTCTTAAGAGTTTGGGCGGTTGGCGAGGAACAAGATGACGAGAAGGTTGGGACCAAACGACAAACCGTAGTAGCTGTTGCAGGATGATCGACAAGAGAGAGAAAGAGAGAGAGAGAGAGTGTCTCCTCATTCCTGTCAATTAAGCTCATGGCGGTGTCAGTCGAGGTTCGAGAACTTCGGACGGAATCTAATTCAATGGTGTCTTCCGATTCCGAATTGGTT
>KQ435707.1:106755-128375 GCA_001276565.1 Melipona quadrifasciata
ATTTAGGTTGTACGTGGTTGAACGAGGTTGATTAAATTCAGGACAAATGTTAACGTGATATTTCACTCGCAATTTTCATCAAAGTGAGTTTTCTCGGATTTTATTTTCAACGTCGTGGCTTTAATCCCTATTGGTGTCATTTGGTACTGTTGTAGAAGCTATCAAAATTTAGGTTTTACTTAATTTTACTTAATTTTGTAATTTCATTGCAAGATTTCATTCTCGTGCAACTCGGAAAATTTTATATTTTTAGAAAGATAATTGAAAAATTGGAGCCTAGGTAGAAAATTAATTTACCTACTGAATGTTATAAAAAATGTCACACGTGCATTGTGTGCATTTTTGAATCTCCAAATTTTCTATAAATGCATAAAAATCCATCTCCATCAGGAGAATATAAAATACAAAGTGAAATTAAACACCTTAAATGTTTCTAACATCTGTGATGATCATACTACTTGAGAGTTGAAAAGAAAAATGATAAACAGATTAGTCTCTTGTAGATTTTTATTTATTAATGTTGAAAAAATATCAAAAATAAACAAATATGATAAAGTCGCGTGTTTTATCGAAGAACAAAAACACCACTGCTACAATGTGCAACAAGAAATTCACAAGAAAAAATATGAAAAAAGCGTTCCGACTACGTCGAATACAATAAAAAGAAGTAAATGTATTCAGTCTTCACACTAAAAGATCCAAACTTTTACAAATAAAAAGTATTAGTTTCAGTAATAAGAAAACCGGGAAATTTTTATACGTATAGGATATGTTTTTGTCCCAAGAGACGAGTTAATTAGACTTCTAACACAACTTCCAAAATCAATCATCATTCGTCGGACCCTCGATCACCCAGATACCCCACTCGAAACTACCATACCTCATCGTGTTCCAGTCAATGAACGACGCGTACATAATAACGAGAAGGACGTTCTAATCGAGGCGGTCGCGCAATATATCGAAGATCCACGGAGGAAGAGCACGAGGTTAGGCGACAGGGTGAAGGTTGGACAACGTTTGTACGATAGGAAAGACGATAGTGTAAGAGTCCAAGAGCCGATAGGGGTGACGTAGTGGGTGGGTGGCCCCGCCAATATGCCGTCGTCCATACATCACGCGGGGGCGACCCGACAAACTGGGGAAACCTGACCAGAAATATGATGTCATTTATATGGTAATACATCGGAATCCCGTCATTTAGATACTTCGATGATTAATGCCTCCGACAAGACAGCGCCAGCTGCTTCCTTCGCTCTCGGATTCGGACTATTTTCTTTTCCAGTGCTGCTCGCTCCTGTTCTCTCTTTCTCTCTCTGTTTCTCGAGCGACAAATCTGGACGCTCGGATAAAATGTAGCCGGCCACTGGGTCACGCGTGAACATTTGGCGACATTATTATTGAGGAACGAGGGAGAAAGAGTTTGGTACATAAATTTCCAACTTCGTCACTTCTGTGTTTTGTTAGGATCGAGATTCTTTTTTGGAAGTTTGTTTGGAGGTTTGTTCAAAGATCGAAGTCGAGTTAGGCTAAAAATAGATAGGGCGAATCGAGGATATTTCAAAAATTTGTTTCCATCATACCTGTCAAATTGACAACGTGAGTTGAAAAAAAAACCCTTTGTTTGTTAGTGTTACTAATTTATAACTTACAACATCAAGTTTCATTAACGTTAAGGAGGTGTTTATCGCGTGAGCATTCTTCTAAACCGTTGTCTATAGTACTTTATCTAGAAGACTGATCGAGGGATGATACGAAACACGAATATAAGAAACGTTAGATGAAAACTATTTTATGTAATATGCAAAGTGAAAATTTTCAAAAGATATAACGGAGTTGTATACTTTTTACAAATCATAATCATTCTGGTGTATTTGTATTTGATATATAGAATATTGCAAAAAAAAAATGATAGAAAAGAAAGTAGCATGTAAAAGGCATACGCTTTCACCCCGATTTACATCATTATTATCATTATTCGCAGGGAGAAATGTTTGAATGAAAATTAAATTACTCCAAGAGACGCATATCCCGATTATTTCAATTTTTTAAATTTTGAACGGAATCTTCTAATGCACAAATCGATGCAGCTTTTTATTTTCTACAGAAAAGTACGTATGTCGAGAAAACTATTAGTTAGAAAACTATTAGAAGATATTTTATCCCTTTGCGCTATCAAGTCACTCACTGGCATCACAAAACTACTTTTCATTAAAACTCCAACGTGACATTTTATAAAGTAGTACAATAAAACAAATTAAAGAAAATTCGTGGAAAATTAGTAAAAAATTAAGTCAGAGTTGGCCGAGAGCAAGTTAAGAAAACAATTATATCTTTAATTTTATATGAAAGACGAGAAAAGACAAGTCGTTATATCAACGCATCGACTGATAATACATTCAGATTGGTATTGAGATAGTATTTTTACGAATATTTGCTTCAAAGTGTAAAAGAGAATCAAAGTACAAAACTTGTAGAAGAATGAAAGTGCAGAAAAATAAGGAAAAAGTTTATAAAATTATTAGAATAAAGAACATTTTTAAGAACTATCAACATTTTCATACAAATTCTTTAAATTTACATATTTTTATTTTAGAAAATAATTAAAATCACTAAAATGTCTAAAAATGCATTATTCCAAAAATGCATAAAATTTCTATTAAAATTACGAATTGATAATTTTCACCATTCCTCTAATATTAGAAACATGACAAATCATATCAATCTAACAAAGATTTATAAAATTACTCGAAAATTATTGTAGTTATATCTAATAATAATATCCACGACTTCAATTATAATTATACGTAGTCACATTAATTGCACATAGCTATATTATATGTAGCATAATGTTGGAAATATCTCGCATCAATCTGACGAAGAAGATTGACAAAATTGCTCAAAAATTATAGTCACATCTGACAATGATGCTCATAATTTCCAAATGTAGTTATATTATAATTGTAGAATGTAGGATTTATTAATGTGTCAATTTTCCTTATATAAATAATGCTATATTATCCTGTAGCACGAGGATGCACGAGGATCTGTTATCAACGCGTACATTTTTGACATTTTTGACAATAGAATGCCTCGTCAAAGTTGAAAATAATATTCGTTTTCCGAGTACGTATCCAATTATTATTAGGCGTTCAATCTACGTATCACCATTTCAAATGCGTGTAGCTATCTTTCATCACAAATACAAAATAAATGACTGTACCGTTAGACGAAACTAGAGAAGATAATAACACGATGCAAAATGTGAAAGTAAGATTTGTGTGAAAATCATACGCGATTGAACAGAAATTCATTCCATTCGCTGCCGATAGGAGACTTTGTAAATTCAATTATTTATAATAGTTTCTTGCTGTTGCGTCGATTTGACACCAGTAAGGGGACAAATTCAGTTGGAAAACCGAAGAAATCACAACGCAAGAAGTCGAACAAATTTCCACGCGAAAGTAGACAAATTCAAACAGGATTAAGAGACCACGACACAAGAATTTGTTTATTCTCCGTGAACCTTTTACAAGTTCATAAATTTCTAGACGTTTTCAAATGGTAAAGAGCAACGAAACAAATTCAAAGAGGTGTCCACCAGTCATCAGGATCACGTGATCCCATCCCTCTCCCTATGCTCGCAGCCTCGTAGCCGGCGGAGGACGGCAAAAGCGAGGACGGAAACGGCGGAGGCGGAGCGGAGCGCCTCGCATCCTCTGCTCTTTTTGCACGGGGGACGAAATCGAAATTGGTTTTGGACTTGATAGTGCGCGCAATTATGTATCAACCCATACGCATACACCGCAAACTGGGCCCGGGCAAGCGGTCTGGCGGGCACATTTCAATTATTAGAGGGAATTACTCGGAGAGAGCGTCCATCATCTTCTATACTTATTTTCTGCTCGCAACCACCACACGTGAACGCACACACCCGTTCGTGGTCATCTATGTGCACGATGATGCTCCGTTGCAAACACTAAACTCGTCTCTCCGGTCTATCTTTCTTTTCGTCTCTCTCTCTCTCTCTCTCTCTTTTTCTCTTTATCTTCTCGTCTTTTCTTTCTTTCTCTATGCTCAGCCATGGAGATGATCCTATGAGGTTATATGCGAGAGGTAGGCATCATCAGAGTGCATCATCAGAGCGGTGAGAAAATAGCCTTCAATTGTGATTACAGGGGCGGCTTGGGTTCGCCTTGGCATGGCATCGCTCGCTCACTGAATCTGTCTACTTGTACGCTCGTCCTGTCCATTCGTTCGCCTCGCCTCGCCTCGCCTCGCCTCGCTTCGCCTCGCTTTGCCACGCCGATCAGGAACCCGCGTGTGTGGGAAGGCATCGCGATTTAAGTAATACGAACGAATCAGCCTTGTCACTGACAGCGAGCAACAACCGCGAATTCTCTAGCCGTCCCTTTTGCGCGCCGACAGATTTCACGTTCGATCGAACGGGGGTTGTTTCGAGGTCGTTCACCCTCAGCCGCAGCCATCCGGCCCGAAAAAGTCAATTTCAGTCAAATTTTTCACAAGTCAGGAGCCATCGTTCAAAGCCAAGGAATAAGCCACTGAATTTTTTTTTTAATCGAGAATCGAGAGGTTTTACGTATTATACTTCCCTTCGCCCTATGCTAAAATTAGTAATTTTCATATTTTTCAAAAAGATTGTGTAATTTCTTACATTAAGGGATACTTTTTAAGTAAGTGCATGCACTACGTTTCCAGATACGATTTTATTGTGTCTTTATGCGAGTTCCGATGTTCTTTTCGATCTCGTTCTTTTTGACAGAGATTTCTGATTACAATCCAACAAAATTTGGTTTCTTAACACGAGCATTAACACAGAGCGTTAACGACTCATCTATGCAATGATAAACATTCGGCGATCCCAAAAAATATAACTGTGAAATGACTTACCAAAACAAAACAACCAAAGAGAGTCGAGCAGGTGGGACTTACCTAAAAATAAAAATACATATTTTGCAACTAAATACTGTGAAAATTCAAGATCAAACTTCAAGTACAGATTTAATCAGCGTCAAATTGAAATTCAAGGGTATTTCAAGCTTCGAGTGCGCAATTACTCAAAATTATGAAAAATTAAGCTGCTTGACACGTTCAAACGTTTCTCAATAAAATATTCTTCACATTTGTTGTAAAATAAGTCAGTGACATGTAAAACAGAACTGGCCAATAGATACGAAACTTGGTAAAACACGTAAAATATTTGTAATAACAAAAATTGAAGAGAAAGACCAAAATGAATTTTATATAATTCAAGTGTATCAATCAAAGAAGATTGAAATAATGTAAGTAATTAATACAATTAATACAATTAACAAATTCAATGAAGATCATGGAAAGATATATTTTATAAATATCTGAATGAAGATATATTCTGGCATATATGTTGTAAAAAAAAGAAGACTATAAAGGGGCGTGTAAGAAGCATCGCGAAAATTAAAGAACATTTAAAGAAAAATCTCTGTTTAAAGGGTCGCGTGAAATTTAATTGATAATATCCAGAAAACGGTGTGGCGGAAGTGAGTGACGTCCAGTTGCCAGTTTCGTGGCGTTACGAAGACGGTCGAACTTACGAGGGGCTTGTAAGTGAAACAAACAGCGTGCGTGCCGTCTGTTCACGCTCCTCTGGGACGAAGGTGCAGAACAATAAAGCAAGAAAGTTATAAGTATGACTAAGCAAGAAAGTGGAAAGACGCGGCACGATGATTCCCATTGGAGTGATTCCATGATGAAGGCCCCCCTTTCCGGGATGCCTGGACACGCTTTCCTGTCCCTAGGCGTGTCGCATTACTAGATTAGATGGAAAACGACCCTTAGACAGTGCAACGTTCCCTCCGTCCCAATGATACCTTTGAAATTACGCGACATATCGCAGAAATGTTATCCTCGACGTACACGTTTCTTTCATTTGGTTACGTGTGCTGAAAAAAATCACATTATCAGAAAGACAGACTTCTTACTCTGATCCTTTGTATCTTGCAATCTTCTCTTCAATGTTCGAAGTAAGAGTCACTCGTTGAAATCGTAACATTGTTCCACGTCAGAAAGTATCGAAACGTTCTACGCCATTTTTATTAATTTAATGTTCAATTTGAAGAAATCAAATTTACCTTAACTTGCATCAAGAGTTTAACTCGATATCGTAAAACGAGGAGTTAGTTTGAAATAACTTTTCTTTACGATTTCTCAACTTTACTCTCCTTGCTCTGTATTTCCATATTCCTACATTTTTACATTTCTATGATATCTGTATGTTTTTATAATTCTTCTTCTTCTCGTTTTTTGCATTCTTTAATCTCCATGCTTCTTTTTCTCACCTTGTATTTTGGCATTTTTACATTTTTATACGTCTATAACATTGCGCTTTTCTATATTTTTTTTTTATACCTCTATACAACCCTCTGAACAATCTTTTAGTTTCCACCGTGCATGGTGGAGTACATCGTTCCATTCTTTACAGACTCCATCTTAAGCAATAAACAGACTGTTAGATTTTTACGAATTTATGAGAGAAAAAAGTTGCAAGAGTCGCAAGTGTATTTTATCCGGACTCCATTTCTTCAATATGGTTCTGCGTCTAATAATAAACAAGTCAAGAGAAATGCACAATTTTTAGCACCTGAAGCAATACACTTCCCCCATCAAACTATAATTTCCGAATCTCCTCTAAAATATAAAATATACGCAAATCCAACGACAAGTTTCCACAATTGCTGGCACCGGTACTTCGGAGAGCGCCACGGAGGAGCCAAGCAAACGAAACAGAACGCGAGGGAGGTGGCCCCGTTAAATGGCAAGTTTTCACTAATGTTTCTTGTTCCGGGAACTTTAATACGCTGTTTAAGCCGGCCCGAGACTTTCGTGCTTAACGCACGGATTTAGATAACGAGCGGCGAGGACGCCTCGTCTACCAACTTCGTAATATAAGAATGGCTTGTAATGCGGTCATTTAGTTTGCAAGCCGGATACTTCGTTAATAGCTCGTGACTAATCGTCGCCTGACTCTGTTTCGCGTTTTACGTGCGGCCCGCGCCCGTGAAATCTCGCTTCGACGCGGAAAACAGCGAAGAGAGAAATCGTGGGAACGCTGGAAAACTGGAAATTAGAAAAAATTTCATCCAGAACGTGTGGCGAACAGTAATGTCTACGTCAAGTCGAGGCGTTGGAAACATTTTGTAACTTTCCATCCCGTAATTAAATTGATTCTTCGGATGTTGCGAAATTTGATAACTTTTACAAGTATTTTTTTAAACGTCTCGGCTTATCGTAGCTCCTTTTTTTGTCATGTGCAACATATATTTCTATACAGTTAATTTCTAGAATATGCTAGAGGTGATTTTATCATCAATAGTGAAATAATTTTATCCATTAGAATAGAAGTTAAGAAGATGTTATAATGTATTGAATAAATATGTCTGTCAGAAGCTATATGTTTAAAGATGAATGCACTTTTAATTATCTGCTCCTCATTCGATATTAAACTTTTAGACTTTTGATAATTTTAATCATTCGAAAGACCAAAAACAAGTGTTGTTGCAATAGTCCAATTATTATTCTAACAAATTTCACAATTACCTAATTATTCTGGCAAACAATGTTAGAGTTAACAAGAATTTCTACGGAGATTATTTTTCACAATATCATGGTGTCATAAAATTTGTAACATTAATATAACATCTAATGTACAATGATATTATTAATATTCATTAATAATCATGTACATGTTATATGATATATAACACATTAATAAATATTATAATTTAATAATACATAATTATATATATGGTACACCTATATATACATATATATATATTATTATTATTACGCGTATTGTAATATTCATTAATGAAATGTGTTATATAATACACGTATTTTGCACGTATCCTGCAAGTCGAAAAATCCTGACTACGCGAACCAACGAAAAAGACAAGAAAAGAAAGAAAAGCAAAGAAAAGAAAAAAAAAACAGATAAAGAAAGAAAGGAAGGAAGGCTAGGTAGAAAAGAGGAGAGGATGGACAGGGAAAACAGCGAAAAGGAAGGAAAAGATGGGCAGATGGTTCTTGCCTAATTGCGGACTTCATCAGCGGGGTCAGCTCAGAGAGTTGGCGCTCTTGATTAAGAATTTAATTGCGGCTGATTTACATTCGCCTCTCAAAACGGAACATCTGTTTTTCGGGCGCGCGAGCCGCGCGCGAACCGGCCTGCTAATTGGCTTTTCGGATTTTTCCGCGGAGCGGGGCTCCGGCTGGGTTGCGCGCACGGCGCGTTCATACTTCACCTGTCGGACGCTGATAGCCTCCCGTTAATAGTTTCTTTCTTGGTAAGGAGCGAAAGGCTGGATAAATTCGCGCAACAGGCAGTGCATCATCGCGAGTCAGATACGAAAGAGAGAGAGAGAGAGAGAGAGAGAGAGAGAGAGAGAGAGAGAGAGAAAGAGAGAGTTGATCAACGGTTTGCATCTCCGAGGTTTGAATCCTCTCTACCGCCGACGCTCGTCTCGCCTCGGTACGCTCGTTTCGTACGACCGTTCGAGGAGAGGAATAGACAGAAATGCGCTGGTTAAATTAATTACAGAGGCAAGATCGCGAGCAAACCACGGCCATAAACAAAGCGGTACGATCGGCTGATCATTACCTCGATAGGCTTGATAATAACATGCAACGCGCGCGGCTGAACACGTGCACGCACGCCGACGCTGGGCCTCGATGCAGACTCCGGCTCGATCATCGGCGGGAGAGACCTTAAATTTTCACGCTCGGACGTTTATTTTATTTCTCGAGTTAATGATCAAGGATTAAAGTGGACGAGCTCGGGGGTGGCAGACAGCGTTAAGCACCGTGTAAGTGTTTCACAACCGTGAAAGTCCACGCTTGCCAGCGTTTTGTTCCGTGGATTTCAAGTCCGATGGACGACTCGAAGTTTGACTTTCGAGTAAATTAAAAGTAGTTTGTCGTTTGTGCTTTTAACGATAAAAGGTCTAGCCTTGAGTTTCTTTCTGCGCGAATCAGAGACAATTCTTCTTCGTACAATTTATCTTCTTATTTTCACTCAGAAAATCGGGCCTTTTCAGGTGCAACGCTAATGCAACGAAAATTAGCGATTGGTTGATCTGAGTCACGTGATTCGTAGGAGTGGCGTTGTCTGGTACTGGGCGATCGCGCCTGTAATTTGTTTTCTATCGATTCAAATGTTTGCGTATCAATCAAATTTTATGGCAAAAAAGTCATCTTCATTTCCTAGTCAGAACAATTGCTTCTGGACCGACTGCAAGTCGTGCAGTTTTTTATTATATATTATTAATTTATTTTTACAGTGTTCGATTAAATATTATTTTATTTTGTTACACTGTCTTCTCCTTCGTTTTATGTTATTCAAATCTTTTTAGTTTTTAATTTGCACGTCTACACACGCGTTCAAATTTTTTGCAGTTGAGATTCTTCCCAACAATTTTAAAATCAGAGCTGAACGGATGAACGAACGGAAGACCCATGTCGCTACGATGCATCATTCGAAACGTACGCTTCGACGGCTGTGCCAACTCGTAAAACTCATCTGCGGTCATCGTTCGACGTGTAATATTAAGCTCTAAATCACATACAACTGGCCCCGCCGCACGCATATGGCACACGCACGGCTACAAAGCTATGTTAATTGTGCCGTAACGACGTTTAAACCATCTCTGTATATTCTTCAATCAAAATATCTATTAGAAAAAAGTTTTTCTCTGCAAGAAATTTCAACGTCACGACGAATTCATACTTTTGCCCATTGAAATAATTTTTTCGGCGTATTCATAATTTTAGTTTATACGAATACTTTGTTTATTTGTTAAATTTTAGTCAATATATAATTAAACGAGCTTTCTCTAGTTGAGTCTGCATGTTTGAATCTGAACGTTTATTATATGAACGAAAAATCATTAGTAGAGGGGAGAATCAATAGACTGTTGTTATGTGAATTATAATAACAATAAAACTCCGTTTGTGTGAATTTATTGTGGGGGAATTAGTTTAGTATTATTAATTTATTACAACTGAAGTTCATGTGATGGGAGTTGACCGATTCTGTTAGTGATTTTTCGTTCATATAATGGGAATTCAGATTTAAGTATGTAAGCATTAGGATTCAACCAAAAAAGCAAAAGAGTGAAATTAAAAATTTTCTTCAAATAACTGGAGTTCTATTACATTTGTAATTAGTGGACGTTTGTGCATTTTTGGGGAAATTTAAGAATGGAAAAATCCATAAAATATATACAATAAAGAAGAATATATAGAATATGAAAAGTAAATGAATTTGTACCTAAATTCTTTAGTTATGTTAATAGTAAAAATGCATAAACATCTGCAGTGTAGTAATTAGATTGCAGATTTATTTTAACTCATGAATTAAATATACAAAAATATAAAATGTTTAAAATATACGAATATAGTACTTGGTATTATACGTTAATTTTAATATATTAGCTCAGAAACTTAACTCATGACAGAAAATTTTTACATACATATTGTAATAATATAATATATAAAATATTTTATAATAGTATTAATATTATAATAATTATATTAGTTTGAAAATGTACATAGAAATTGTAAGATGTTTATTGCAAATATTACGTATATTTAGTAAAATATTACACGAAATGAATAACCATCTGAAGTGAATAACAACTGTTAAAAATGTTCCCACTGAACATATTGAGATTCATTGCTATAATGGATTGTGATTCAATATTTTTGCATTTTGTCTTTGCGATACGTACATATATATTTTCAAATTTGAGCAAAATAAAATCATGACAATCGTGTATCATCACAATGTTAATGTTTCATAAAGTTTTATAACAGATTGTAAAATGTTTTATATGCGACATAAAAAGTTTCTGTAACTTGTGAGCAACTGTATACAGCACACATAATATTAAATGTCCAACAAACAACACGCCGAACTTACAAAAGACATTTAAAATTATTCAAACACACTAAGCCTTGAATATAAATTCACCTCGCCCCCAAAAGAAATCGTTGATCGAGAGAAAATCTGCAGATTACACTTCTGAAAGAGACAGTGGAAGTCTTCATCGCAGTGGAAGAAGAGCAACGTCTGAGACGCGAGGTTTCCAATCGATCATATACGCGTGGCTCATTAACAGCAAGCTCGATTCGTATCAATGACACCGCGGCAGCCGTGAAATCGCTCCGGAAGTCGCGTCACGTTCGGGCCAGTTCATTCTTCACTCGTAGGTAAGTAGGTAGACTGGCCGATGCGATGACGCCCCTTTTACAAAGCTTGTCCCACTACAACCCGTGTGCGTACCTGCACAGCCGGCAACAAGAGAGCTGGCTACCATAACAGGGTCTCCTGGTACCACGGACACAACTATTCCGATGATCATTCACCAATCTCGTCTCTCATCTTCATCTTTTTATATCATCTCCTCTCCGCGCTCGCTGCGTTCCCTCCTCCTTTCTTTATCTCTTCGCTTTCGGATCGGATTATTTATTCTGTTCTTCTTCGTCCCTTTTCCTCTCCACAATCTTCCAGTGCCAGTTGCCGTCCGATGTCCTTCCCCGATAAATCGTCTCGTTTCCCCTTCGCTTCCTGTTCCATGAGATCTCTGGTGTTGGAGTGACGTACCACGCACGACGAGAATTTTTTCTCCCAAAATTGCAATATTTACTCAGTTTTAAGTATATATTTAAATATAAACCAAGCGAAACAAATAATAAATTTGTTATTTCTCAATAATTTCTATTCAGTGATATCATACCGACGAGATAAAAAAGAAAACGACGAATTATTTTTTCGGTTCGGTCACTCGTTATGGTCCGCAATCAGTTGCCAGCGCAACTGGTTAACGAGTAGGTATGTACGTTTAACATTGTGTGTCGATGCTTTTGAAATGTTCGTTTCTTGACGAGCAATTATACATTGGAATCTGAATGGGAAGCTTGATAAAATTGAATATTGCATCATTTGCAAAGTATTTTCGAGACTGGAATATTCTTCAGTAAACTCTCTGCAAGACTTTTCTCTTGCAATTTCGTCTCAGACGTGCTTGATATTAATTCATATGCTTGCAGTTTGTAGTAGTAGTTGTAATTTGTAATTTGTTCTGCGGTCAAGCTTGAATTTAACTGGATTCGTGATAACCCGTGATAACCCGTTTGAGTTGAATTATTAAACTAAATTATTTTATTTTACGAGGTCGTCCAGAACTCTTTCCTTTGCTCCGTATTATCGGGTCTTTTAATAAATTTACTGTCACCTTACGACATTTATTAATTATCTTAGCCATTCTTGCCACTAAATAATGTTCTTCGTTCAATTTCGTTGCATTTTGCATTTAATGATTTAATTCTTCACTCCAGACTATAATTTTTAACATTTTCTTTCTTCATTGTGTTGCACACTTGACTGATCCATTTTGCAACAAATGTTGCACTCTCAGTAATTTCTGTATGACTGAGAAACATAAACAATCAACTTGTGTTATTTTATCTGCTCCGAGATCTTGCAATATTTGCAAATATTTTTTATCTGTATATCTTTGGAAAATTGTGTCTTGTCAATAGTACAGGTTACACACACAACCATATATATTGACGTATTAATCTATGTATTTCTTTTATTATACGATACAAAATATTTAAAAAATTTATGTGCTATCATTTTGTCTCGGAATGTATTACACGAGCCTTTTTTTTAAATGTCTTCTTTTCATATTTTCATAATAATAAAATCAATGTTGCACAATATCCTCATAAATTCGTTGAAAGAAATTTAACAAAAAATTTTAGCAAAATAACCGATTTTGTTACCATTGCACATAACTTCAAGACCTGTAACAAGAGATAAACATAACGATATTATTGCTTTACTTTTCATAGTTGTTTATAAATTCTTTTATGTAACAGAAAATCTTTCTCAATAAAGTCTACTTACATGTTCTACTTCATTTTAATTATTATCTTTTATATTAAAAAAAAAAAAATACATTTCCAAAAATATGTATCTTTAAAATTGTTCGTGTTTTTGAAAATTTGTTATTATTGCAAGTGGTAGCTAAAAGAAAACCACTCTTTTTCTTATTAATTATTATTACGTAATAACATTTAACATGTTTACAGCTTTAAAAAACATTATCTAAATTTATCTTTTCGGTTAATTCAAACGGAAACCTTTAATAAATGGACTTGTATTGCTTTTTGAAAGAAAAGCTCGTATCTTGGGCATTAATCAAAAAATATTGCTGCATATTCGAATGAGAGTAAAACTGGATATCAATGATCAGACGAGCGAATGTCGCGCGGATTGAGAGGTAAATTAGTCGGCTAAGAATTTGTGTGACGCCGCAGGGAGGAAAGTAAAAGTACAGGGGCCCGGTTTGTGATGAAACACGGTCCCAATGACCCGGCAACACGCGGTGCAGAGGTAACCTGAGACTTTAACGCACGGCAGATGATATCGTCGCCGACATCTCGTACGTTAGCGCACCGAAGAAATACCGGTTCGCCCCGAAGCTTTCGTCCGCACCGACTTTTATCGCGGCTGCACGGTTCGTCAAGTGTTCTTATGAAAGAGACAGCACGTGCGAGCAAACGGAGCAAAAACCACTTCTCATCGTTTTAATGGTACTGTATCAGGCTCTTTTAATTTTCACCATGCTCCAACTACCGACGATTCAAGTAGTTAACCCCGTTGATCCAAAATTGGCAAAAAGAAGATTATCGTGGAAAGAATAGATGTTGATAATACTTACGTTTTATTTATCAATTAAACTTGCGTGTATTTTGTTTTACGTCGATAGAAAATAACAGTTAGTCAATTTCCACGTCGTAAATAAATAATGGTGCTCGTACCATTAGTTTACTGTCGAAAGAGATGTAGTTTTTCTTTGAAGTTAGGTTTCATTTCCTCACAATAATGCTACGTTCTTAATGTAAATTGTGTCGTTGTGAAAATTAAGTATTAAATTAAATTAAATCAATAAAACAGTTGAATTAGGCATCACACGAAAGTCCAGTCTCCACAAGGAGCTCAAGGGACTAAATTCGTTTGTCAACTAAAGTTCCAGCATCGAATGTTTTATCTTAACTTTCTATCTTTTTTTATAACGAATGACGGGTTAATGAAACGAACGTTCATTTTATTCCAAGCTTCGAAATTACAAGCGACAGATTTAAATTTAAAAAACTCAAGGGACGACAAGGAGGAAAAGAAAAAAAAACCAAGGATATTTACGAGTAAGGACATATTGAGAATTTGCGAGCAACGCGCAAGTCAAATGGAGAGACGGGCGCGCGTAATGTAATGCGTGATGTACGATCGCGGTGAGATGGGAACACGATGTTCGTAATAAAAGAATAAACTCGGTGGTATATGTATACGATCGTAAAGTCGGGAGCGATTTACACGCGGGGGGTTGCACGGCGTAACGCAACGGAGTGAGACAGGGTGAGAATGTAAAATATGCCAGAATATCGTTCCGCTGTTTTCCTACGTGTCGTTCATCTTTTCGCCTCCTATTTTTCGTGTAAAATAACACTCTCGTTCATGTAAAAAAAATCGTAGAAAAGGACACAATTGTAGAAGCGACGAAACTGTCGATTTTCGTTGGAACGAGATTTCGCTAATGATCAATAAAATGGGAGAGGGAAAACAGAGAAATTCCAATTGATTGAGGTCCGATTTGTGGTTTTCGTTGAAAATTTAATTATGCAAAATTAATTAACACCGGCCAACGTTTCCAAGAAATTGCCAGCCAAAGCTGGAGGAACGGAGAAATTTCGAAAAATTAAATACGCAAGATTGATCACGTATTTAAATGTTAATTACTCGCGCTGCGGGCATTCGATCGATTAACTCGTAAGACGTTATTATTTAGCTCTCGTCCCTCTTTTTGCACAACAAACGTTCCGCGTTCAGCTCGAGCGTAAGAGCGATGGGCCTGAAAATGGCGGAAAGGCTACGTTGAAGGATAACTTATTGAAGGCCCGATACGCCATAAGCCATCGCGGTTCGTTAAATTTTCCATCGCACTCGGAGACGAGGCTGCGTTTCACTTTACGCCGGGTCTCCAGGCCAGCAATGTCGCCTGAAGGTAAACACAGGTTGAAACGCTCCCTCAGGGACAAATGAAGTAGGCACAATGCGTGCGTGACAAAGGAAAGAAAGCGAGCAAATAGAATTGTAATTTCATTGTCATCGCGTTATTACAACTAAATATTTGGACTGTTACAGTTTTATAACTGTGCGAAAAGAAACTGTCGAAACCTAACCTAAACCTAACCTAAACCTAACCTAAACCTAACATCGTTTATTTTATTCTGTAATAAAATGTTTTTATATCACGTAGCGAACAAGCGAAGATATTTCTCTCATCAAAAATGCTGTAAATTATAAATTGGCTCGCAAAAGCCATTCGAACGATTCTTTTTTTTTTGCGATTGAATCTAAAATGCGGTTGAAGATTAAACCCCGAATACTCGACGCACGTTTTCTTTTCGCCATTTTATTGAACTTTGAATTATTAGGCTTAGATGACGAAAATTCATACCCACGTACACGTATACACAAGAAATAATACTTTCGTTCACATTCGATATATTTGCTCGATCTGACAGTTGATTAAATTGACGAAAAAAAGAAGTCACACAGCAAGAATGTGGAATTCATTGTGGATTCGGTCAAAAAAAAAATCTTTCAGTGCTTTTACATACCGTGACAATGTTTAATATTTTCGAGAAGAAAAATCTTGCTCTCGATGTTGTACTTGTAACATTGATATTTATTAATTTATATAAAAAAACTGTCACACTAGGAATCCTTTGCTTTTAATTTTTGTTGATGAAATACGGACGAAAATGATAGAAATTTTAAATGCAGGTAAAATTCAAAAAGTCATAATGCTAAGGGTTATTAACTAATTAGACTGTAGATTTTAAATTATAATTAAAAAATAAAACTTCAATATTGCATTATACGTTTTCTCGTATTCTGTGCAAAATGCATAAAAATCCGCAGTCTACCAATGACCAGTTGCTAATTGCTTCGTTACCGAGTTATCACTAAAAATGTCGAAAATATAATTCGCATGTCTCTGCTAATACATTGGACTTCCTTATGTGACAACGTCAAACATGCATTTTTCAGTACCCAGCGAAACAAGCGAGGATCCGTGTTCTACCTACGATTGCCAAAGTACAGCGGATTCTTGGGTACTCTGACGCCACAGAGACACACGTAATACCCTCACCCATTTTCGCGACATGTGTGCGAACCGCGCTTGAGCATTACAAATATTGAACTTGTCGGCGCGGTGTTCGACGAACGACTCCCGACTGGAACGAGCTATCGCGAGTGATCACGAATTAAAGCCCGAAATTGGTAGTCGACTTTGTTTAACAACACGAATCTTTTCACTTTTGCGTACGGCCCAATTAATTAACGTAAGAACCAAGTAATAATTTACTTTTTTAATTTAAAGGAAATTGATAACGTATCGTAATACAATGTATACAATGTTCATTACACGTAAAAATGTATAAAATCTTCGATTAAATTTTATTTTAATAATTAATATTAAATATATTGTATTAAAAAAAAAATTATAAAATTATTATTATTATTATTATTGTTATTTATGATATCATTAATGTTATAAATATTAACATTCCAGTGTAGAATGCACGTAATACGAGAAAATATATAATAGATAAAGTGAATTAATAATATGTGTTGCAATAAATTATTAATTGTTCGCCAGAATTGGTGATATTAAAATTAATGAATTATTTTATTCTAACAACTGTCTGCGGATATCATTTATATGACACTGTCGACGTTCTAAGTACTTCAATTTCGTTAAATTGCATAAAAGTTTGGAATGAAGGAATCTTAAGTGAATTTTTCAAACTTTCTTTCACAGATGCAATATTAAAAAAAATAATACACAATATATTTGATAATATATACTATTATGGTATGTGTATCAGTTGATTGAAAAATAACAAATGAAATGTTTCGATTATTATATTCGGAAAATTTTATTTTATGTTGTTTTAACCTCAGATTTAAGATTCAATTTTGAGAGCAGATTAATCTTCATCTGTCAATTTCACGTGTTTATTTTTCTTGTAAAATCATGATACAAGATTGAACATCTATACTGCGCAACAAAAATTTAGTCTATTTACTGCTAATAAGAAAAGACTGCAAATTTCACTATTTATTTTTTTATTAATCAATTTAATTAAATAACTTTTTTATCGCTGTGTTAATTTGATAGTAATTTGACAAATTAAGTTAGAAAAATGAGGAACAGAGGAGAATTAAATTTTTAACTTCATTACACCAAGCTTCGTAGATTTTCCTAGGAATTTCACAAAACTACGATGGTTTTTGAGATTGATATGATTTTTCACGAAGTATACAAATAATTGTTCTTAAAACTGTTTCTTATTCCCTGGAATTTCATTTCTCCGATACCAGTTGTTGATAATTCCAGTGCAGAATTATCAAATAGAATAGAAATCCTTGAATCACATTTTTAAATACTTAACAAAACAGCTTTCATCCATCATCGATATCATCAATTTTATAACCCCTTCCCCACTCCCAATCCAAATAAATATTCATTGTTTCTAACCACGATCAACCACCTACGTTTTAAATAAATAAATAAATATTAAACTCCAAGAAGTTTATTAATTTCTAAGAACCTCGATATAGTTGTCGAATAATAATAATAGCAATAATAATACAAAATCTAAAATCCAAACGAAACAGAGACCAGTATCCAGCATTTGATTCAGGCATATGTTTTTTCAATTTTATTAACGTTATATTATAATGAATCTAATTATTATTTTATTTATAAATATAATATTCGGGTGTCCCATAAGTTTCTTCCCTTTTTTTGATGCGAAATGAATACACGATATTTTTTGTTTAAGATGGATTTATTATGTTCTATACATGAACCGTCCTGTTCTATAACCTTCTTCCATCTCTCAGGAAGCCTCATTATGCCCTCTTTCCAAAATTGTTTAAGTTTACTCTCTTGTAAAATATTCATCTAGGTGCGTTTTTATTTCGCTTATAGATTTGAAAGATTTACCACGGAGAGAATTTTTCAAGGAGAGGAACAAGTAGTAATCGGATGGAGCAAGGTCTGGGAAGTATGGAGGATGAGGTAGAACGTCCCAATCAAACTGTAATAATTTTTACCTTACGGCTAACGCAACATGCGGTCTTGCGTTGTCGCCTCGTCGGTTCGCCAATTCTGGCCATTTTTCTGCTATGGATGCTTTCAATTGATCCAGTTGATTGCAATATTTGTCAGCATTGATCGTATCATCTTGAGGAAGGAGCTCGTAGTACACTACACCTTTCCAGTCCCACCAAATGCACAGAAGAACCTTCTTCGGATGAAGTCCAGGCTTCGCAACAGTTGAAGGTCTATTTTCCTTGGACCAAGTGCGTTTTCGATGCACATTTTGGTATAAAATCCAAGTCTCGTCTCCAGTGACAAGCCTCTTTAAGAAAGGATCCCTTTCATGTCGCTGGAGAAGCAAATCGCACGTAGAGACGCGGTTCATAAGGCCGGTCTCCGTCAATAAATCTCCGTGTGGAACCAAAACTTCATATCGATGCTTATGTACCGTTGTTTTGGGGATATTAGTGGCATTCACTATCTCACGCACACTATATCGTGGATTGTCAGTGAGCACAGTCTTGATAATGTCCGTATGAGTCGTTGCTGGGTCTTCATCTTTCAACTCGAAATTGCCAGCTCTAAATTTCTTAAACCAATTGCCGACGGTCCTAATAGTGGTAGTACCACTCCCGTAAACGGTGAAAATCTCGTCTGCAGTGTCCTTTGCACTATTCCCTTTTTTAAAGCAACGAAGCATAACATGCCGCAAATGCATCTTTTGGCTCTCCATATTGAACGGCGCAGAAAAAATTTTAAAAGAGACTTTGTCACCAACGAAACGTACTTTGAAAGAGCTAATACAGCCACTTAGTGTCACTCATAGCGTGGCGCGGAAGAAACTTATGGGACAACCTAATAATTAATGTTTTAAATGAAAAAAATTTTCCTTTTTATTTAATTAAATGAAGACCTTGACCAATTATTGTATCGTTTAATTTAATAAGTCTATTAATAAGAATTATTGTAGGTACTGATGTAAAAAATATATTTTTGTTAAATTTTACATTATTTAATTTAACAATAATTAAAATTTTATAATTTCGAGATATTATTCGGGACATACACATTACATTCATTCGGGTAATCATACATTTTATGTATAAAGTAACATTAAAATTTAGAATAATTATATTTATTATTCCAGAATTATTTTTTTTTTTTTGAACATCTTTCCATAGATGTATTTCTCCACACATTAAAATTAACATGTTATGACTTCCAAAAATAATCAAAGCATTTAATTATACTGAATCGAACGTTTCGCTCGCGAGTTATCAACTGCGAAGCGTAGCAGAATGTCGCGTGTCACAGTTGATTATAATTGCACGAGAAAGAAATTGATCGAGTTGAGGTTGACCTAACGACGGAGACGGAGTCATTAACGTCCATGGCTGGCAGGTAATGAACTGACCGTTCCCTCGGAACGATCTACTCTTTCTTCGGAGTTATAATGTTGTCTAAAGGCCGGCATTAAAACTGAACGAATTAACACCAACGTAGCGCAGCTATTAATTTCAGTGCAAGCCTCTGATCAACGCGGTTACAAGGTTGCAATCGCCGATAAGACTCGTTGCTGCGCGAAATTAAAAGCACTTCCTCTTGGGGCGTGATTCACCCCATAGCGGCGTTACGGCGTTAATAATCGCGCCGGTCGATTTTAATTACCGCGGCCATTAATAACAAAACCGGCGAATGACGCTTCGGACGACCGCGATTACCAACTTTAAAACTGCACGACGCAATTTGCGAATTGCTCCATCAAACCGTACGACGGTTCAGTGGTTTAATTAAATCTTTCGATTGCCTCGGCACGCCGGTCGATGTTCAACGACCATCGAATCGCGTTGCTTTCTGAATTCTTTCTTTTATCGAAAATTGATGGCTCGAGTAGATTGGCACTGTTGTCCAGACATTTTGTCACTCGAACGTGAATATTTAGTGGCAATTTATTATGAATACGCCTGTATCGCGAGAGTGCAGCGAACGTACGAACAAAAGTTAAATCGTCAATTATTTAACAGTGTCTTTCATGGCACTCTTGTATTAAAAATCTTAAAATATTTTGATATTTATTATTACGTACGTACGTATAACGTGTCTTTCGTGATTCTACAAGGAATTTATTAATACAATCGAGTGCGTTTAATTCTGCGATAAATAAAATAAATTTTGTTCATAAGTGACGAAGATCAAAGCTGTGGACGTAATTATTTTCACGACGATGATTGCGCAGAAATACGCAAGGCGAAGACTTTAATGTAACTCCGTGGAATTGTTTATATAAAAAATGACGTAATTCTTTATCCTATTTAATCGTTTAAAGATTATGCTGATTTTCAAATAAAATTGAAGTAAACTGACGACTTTTCTTTATTTCGACAGGTGGGAAAGTGATTACGCCATTTTTTTTATTCGAAAATTCTGTCAATACATTTGTCTTTCTATACATTTACATGGTATTTGATTTTAACCAATAGACTTCATTTAACAGCACTAAATGCAAATTGACAATCAGTACGTTCAATAAGAGTACATTGAGGATTTTTATGTATTTACGAAAAGTATTGATATTATAAATTATTGTAACGCTATAATCATTGATAAGTGAAACAATTTCCCATCAAAGTTCTATATTTTTTGCTCCGTTTCTAAAATCACACAAATAATACAATGGGCATATTATAGTGGGAAGAATTATAAGAATGATAATTTACAGCAAATTTTAGAGCACGTAGTACGAAAAAAATATATACAGAATATTCAAACGTGCCTCCTGTAACATCGAAGATCATGTTTTTTTCAAATCCCAAAGGTACGAACAAGAAATTTGTTATTTGCGAAGAAGAGTTTATCCACGAAAACACGAAAATTTCGCGAAAAATTGCGGTCTGGCTCGATGCCATCTCTACTTTCACGGGCAGAGGCTCAGCGTCTCTTTTTGTCCCTGACCGAGGACAGTGCGCTTACCGGGCCGACAGCCTGGTTTCTTAGAACGCGGCAGAAGTGTCCATCAGTGGCTCTGGAAACTTTGCTCGGGGAAGAAAGTGGTGAGAGCCCGTCTTGTCTTTGCGGCTACCGCTTCTCGGAAACCATCGGAGCGAAATTCAGAAATCGTATTTCATAGAAGACGCATGCCCGTTCCACTCTGGAATCGCGTCTTAAACTTTTAGGGATCACCCTCGGCGGTGACCTTCGTCGCGTTGCTCTCGCGAAAACGTACGTCGCCCTTCGTTTCTCTTTCTCTTTTTAATCTCTTTCTCTTTGGTTTCGAGCGCAGGATTGACACGCTTCGTCCGGAAAATGGATTTTGATCGATGCAAGATTTTCTACTGTATCGTTTAATTTAATTTAACAATATTAATAATATAATTTATAATTACGTAA
>KQ435707.1:142622-155372 GCA_001276565.1 Melipona quadrifasciata
TATGAGGATATTTCAGAAATTTAGTCGATATTCCTCTAGCATTGTGTATTTTACCTAGATTTTATGTCATGAAATTAAAAAAAATCAAAGTGTTTTTAACATTATGTTAATTGACTAATCGTACAATGTAACAAAACTAAATTAAACAGAGTATTATACTATATTATAATGATTATGGTGTGATATTACATGTATAATGATTGTGAATGAAAATATAACTTCAATTCTTGACAAGATAATCTTTTTTTCTTCATTTGTTGTTTTACGATAATCTCTGCTGTCCTACTTTTTAATTAGTATTAAATGCTCCGTATATAACAATTATTGATTTGCAATTTTTCTCTACCAATTACAAAATTAATGATCATACTATATACTATACACTGTAACATTATATAGCAAGTACTTTGTCTATGATAATAATTTGGAGGTACACGAAAATCTATGGAATACGTATGAAAATGAAATATCATTTTTATTGATATTATCTTTTATAATATTTATAGTGGTTAATTATATAATTTACATATATAAAGATGAAACAATTTTCCAGCTAAGTTTCATTTTCTTTTTTTAATTACATTTACAGAAACAAAATAAATTTATTATCAACATCCGCAACAATAGTTTGAAACAATTTTGAAATTAAAGATCAATAATTGTTATACGTAAAATACTTGATGTTAATGTAGTGATATTAGAGCCAAAGTGAATAAAGTAAAAATTGAGACAAGACTACACGTACATATGTTTGTCGCATAAAGTGCCAGAAGAAGATTGAATACTGTCGATTGAAACATAATTAATTATATTTCTTTGACAGACTGAAACGAGAATTTTGTGTTACCTTTTATTCAAGAGGTTGAATCGTACTAAATAAATTCGAAAATAATTACACTTCTCTGATAAAACAAATATTAGAGTTTTCTATTATTTCACTCAAAGGATTAGGATTCCATTAATTTTTCTACAAATTGCTAGATAATTACGTTTCCTCGATAAAACGAAACAGACGAGTTCTCTACTATTTTATTCTATTTCGTCTTATACATCGAGCGGCGGTGCGCAATGGAATTTCGGAAAATGAAAGCATGGGAAACCCGCGGAAGGGAGATAACAAGTATGTATGCAGATTCTCCCTTGAGAACCGATACAATATTTACAGGACTTTCAATGTTTCAAAAGTGCAGTAGCCTGCTGTATTATTTATGCTCCATTGCTTATGAATAACTGCTTCTATCCGAAACGCGTATACGTATGTATCTGGACCTAAAGTGGAATTTATATCGCGACCGTTTCTCTTTCTCTACCAGCCTCCTCTTTCCTATTATTTCTTATTCTTAACCTCGAGTCGAGCAAATGTGGGAATTTCTGTCACTCGGAAGAATGTTAACATTATGTAGCATTGTGTTAACGTACAATCACGCGTTGTGAAATGTCTTAACTCTTTCATTCAACACTCACTTTTACAATTCTGATTGACACTGACGAGTTATGTATCTCGCTCCGCTCTTGCGATGCCATTGACGAAATATCTCGCGTAGCGTTTCTGCCTTTCAATGTCACATCATGCTACATAATCAATATTACTACGACATTTTATATCTTTCTTTCAATGTTTCTTTCAATTTTAATGAAAATAACTCGTCTAATAACTCGTCGAAACCATGATGACTCGTCGGTGACGTAGTTGTGATGAAATATCTCGCCCCAAAACTCAGGGAACTTTACTAATTTTTCTACACAATTAATCTAATAATTTTAATTTAATTAGTCTAATATTTTAGACAATATGTTTCTCGTTAAACTTTTTCCTTATTGACGTGAAATGTTCAACAGTTTGGAGCACTCTTCGTACGTTGTTTCCGAGAAACAAGAATATTATAATTATAATTTCCAGCTTTGAATGTAATAATTAATATTTCAGTAGCACGAAAAAATAATATTGCGAATGAAATAGTTATTTATTAAAAATTTTTCCATTGTTCCTTTTGAAATCTTGACATTTTTATTTTTAATTTTTTGTATATACATTCATATATACAGAAATAAATTAAAGTTATCAAAATTTCAAAAAGGCAGTAAATATCATATCGATGTTGCACAATTAAATTTTTCACAAATATTCATAGTCTAGCAATAATCTACGATTTCTGCAGAATATCATTTACTAATCGAAGAGATTTTTGCAATTAAGAGACAGTTCTATTTTCTAGTAATTTGACTAAAACAACAGAAAACAATTCAAAATTAATCACTTTTTGAAGCGTGCCTTAAATACATAATCAACTCATGCTTTTTTCATAATACGTAAATCTTTGTATTTTTCGTTATAGAACTTATACTTTTCTTTTTCTTTCAATACAGAATGAGTCGTCCATTCGTATCATTTATTACGTAAATTATTTAACCAGTTGCGCTGGCAACTGATTGCGGACCATAACGAGTGACCAAATCGTATACAATAATTTGTCGTTTTCTTTTTGAAGTCGGTATGATATCACTGGATAGAAATTATTGAGAAGTATCAAATTTATTGTTTGTTTTGCCTGGATTATACTTCAATATACTTAAAACTGAGAAAATATTGCAATTTTGGGACAACAAATTCTCGACGTGTGAAACACGTCATTCCAGCGCAAGAGGTTAATCTACTATCAGATTTACCGTGTCTAACAATTTTTTATCTACTTTAAAATTGAAATTTATTTACTTTCAATTAAAAAACGAACTTCACGAATCACTTACGACATCCGAAGACATAAAAGATCGCATCGTTAAAACGTCCAATTAATCTGCTTCAGAAACATTTGAACATTCTTATTGTTTGCCTACGTTACTGAAATTAAATAGACAATTAATTGAAATTAAATATCTGGGCAATTATTCCTACACTTCGAGATACACTCATTATATTGTGTATCGTAAAGTAGAGACATTGTGTAGATTATTACATCAGTATTGAGTTCTTGGAATGTGCGTGGATATATGTAGTGCACTTTGTTGAATGTTATTACTAAAACACGTAATTGCTCAATGCTGTATGTACTGTAGGCTCGGATTAATATTCCTCAGAAATACAAAAACGAAAATGCAAATATTCCGCAGTCTCGAAGAAGACAGAATCGAACAAGTCGAATATTTATGCTCCTCAGTCGCCCACAAGTTATCGAAAGCGTAACGTTCGTGCGAAATATGGTCGATTAAGTGCGAACTAACATTCGTAAAAAGGATATTATTCTGTGACAAAAATAGTCAAAACAGTTAACAGAAGTGGTAAAGTGGTAATAAATTTATTGAAAGACCCCGGTAATTATGGAGAAAAAGAAAAAGTTGAAATTTAAGCTTGACTGAGAGATAAATTGCAGAAAAAGCTGGAGTTACGACAAATTAAGAGTTAAGAATGTTCGACGCTTTTTGAAGAATCGTGAACGACGAAAATTGCAACAAAAATCTTGGTTAAAGCAAGAGCATAAGCTGTGACATTTGCAATTTGCAGAGAAACATGTTTATACGAATAAAAAAAATGACGAAGAGAACATCTTCACATCAATTTAGACGAACCTGATGATTTTCACTACTGTTATCGTGATCTACGAAAGGAGCAACAACTTCCGAGTCGTCGACCCGTGAAAAGCGGCGATATAATGATTTGGAGAGATATTGGTCACTAAAGTAAGATGGAAAATTGTAAAAAGTATATTGAAATGATTGACGAAGACAAATACGAGACGAATTGCCAAAAACTAAATACATTTTTCAAGCTGACAATGCAAAAGTAGTAAGATGATACTCTGCAAACAAATAAATTCGGGTTTTAGAATAGTTAGCCAAGTCTCTGGATTCGAATATTATAGAAAATTGTTGGGAGAATTTGGGAGAAGAGTCGTATGATTCGTAAATGTCAATGAATTTGAAAAAATGTATTGGGAAGAACTAAGCCAAAAAAAAATTTATCATTAAAAAGACTACATAAATCGTTGTCTCAAAGAACGATTGCCGTTATTAGATTCAAAGGAGATTTCTTTTGTTTCTATCCATTGTTTCATTATTTTCTACAATGGAAACGTGCCATCATTTTGACTCGCCAGATATTGCTACATTTCTATTTTTTTTTAATAACACAAAATGTATCGCAAAAAGTTTAATTTATGCTACTTATACACGACGATAGAAGCATTATATGGAAGAAAGATTTTGCATCATTCGTTTAATAAGAAGAAATTTAATAATTTGTAGAGTGTGCTATCTTCTTGTCCCTCGACCTTCAATACTCTTTCAAGTCGATCGAATATTACACTACAACGAGAAAAGGCTCAAAATTATCTTCATACCTCGATGAAAAGCCAATCCTGCTTTCTCGTTTGAAATATCTCTCGTGCGATAAACAGTTTCGAAATAAATCTTCACAGTTGAATAACTCGCCCTGTATAATTTGAGCAGCCGTTTCCTCGTCGCGGCGTGTACAACGAACCACGCGCAGAAACAACACTGCGTTTCATTTACGAGTTAACAACGTTGCGAACGAGCTTGATCGTCGATCGTCGTGGGCCTGGGCCGGTGAGATTTCATTAGAGGGCCGGTGATATCGCGGCAGGAAGAGGAATAACAAGTTGAAGCGCGCAATTAATAAACGCTCTCGATCGGCGTCGTATATCAGGACGGGTAATTAAGCGCGTAACTATAGAATCTCGAGGCGTGGCCCGATCCTCGGGGCTAACCTGTTGTGCACCGCGACAAGGGAGGGCGTACTATTAGTCGCGGGACGCTATAAATATAAGCCGTTACGAATTAAAAGAACCTTCCTTCCCTCCCTTGATTACAACATTTTTAATTACCGCGAAATGGCCTGAAATTTTTCTCCCTCCCTTTTTGCCCCCTTCGTCTCTCCGTTTACGAGCTGCGAGAAAAACGCACGGCCCGCTAATTAAACGGAAGACGACTTCAAATGCGCGTTAGATCAGCCACCTCCCCCTATTCGAGCAAACCACCCTGATACCCGCCACCCCTTCTTCCTTTTCTTCGATTCCGCTCTCGAGAGGGGCGCACCTCTCGCGAACTACGCCCTGCTCGAAGCAATCGATTCTAAGCAAGCAAGAATTCCGTCGAAGCTTTCGTTTTTTTTTTCTTTTCAATCCCTTGCGCTGGCAACTGGCTTGCGGACCATAACGAGTGACCGAACCGTATGCAATAATTCGTCGCTTTCTTTCTCTTTTGAACTCGTCGGTACGACATCGCTGGATAGAAATTATTGAGAACTAATAAACTTATCATTTGTTTTGCCTGGGTTACATTTAAATATACCTAAAACTGAGAAAATGTCGCAATCTGCGACAAAAAATTCTCGACGTGCGTGGCACGTCACTCCAGCGCAAGAGGTTAATCGTGGAGTACGGACGATTATTTGCGTTCGATGGTTCGTTGGAAGCAAGTTGGACTTTTAGGTGAATTAGGCGAATTTTGAGGACATGAAACTGCACGGATGTACTATAGGTATCAGGGCTCGAAATTAATTCTTAACCCTTTAGAGTCGACTGTCCCTTCTGAGGAGACATCGTGTCTAAATTTAGCCAACAGCTCGGACTTCTTTTTATAATTTAACGATAATTATAACGAAAGTGTACATTTGCAGTAATTTTACGTTTGTAAATTTCTATTTTCGCTAATTGTTCCTTCAAATATTCGACTCAATAATCGATTGTACACTAAAGTGGAAACTTCAATAACTATCTCAGAATTTCTTCGGAATTTTAAAAAATCTCAAAGACAGTAAAAGGATGAGTCGTTTGAATTGAGAACGACTCTGATCACTCGCGAAAAATATGATTGCTCGCGGAGAATCAAAAGGTCGAAGTGGAGTGAAATTTCCAACAATCGGTACATCTACGAATTGGAAATTTGTCGAAAGAAAAACTTCCCTTGGCGTGGACAAAGGTAGCTTTTCAACGACAGCGAGATCGCCGATTCTGGTGGAAGGGAAGCCACACGTTAGCGCTCGCATCGTTTGCATATCCTTTTGAAGCCGGCCTCCACACGGTGGAAGAGTGTAATCCGTTTCAGTCGTTCAGTTTATTCTGCATTGTGTTAATACACATACAATGGCCGCTCGCATAAGATACGGTGTGTGTGCGTGTAGACGCGCGACACTATTCAAAAGGTGAGTATGCAATTGAAGAAAAATGCATGCCTTCGCGCCGGACCGTTCAAAAAGCTTGGGAAAGCATTTCCATACATTTACAATTCTATTGTATTATGCATTTCTTTATGACACGCCGTCGTTATAATAAGCGCGGCCCGAACGCGAAGGCTTATTAGCAGTTATCGGTCAACGTTCTGTTAACAATGCCTCTCCTTCTTCTTCTTCTCCTTTATTTTCTTCGTTTTCTTCTTCTGCTTTTGTTATTTTTACCACCGACAGGTGGTAAACAAGAACATGTTTGTTAAATGTAAATTACGCGCGTATAATTTCAAATTCTAAAATCATCTTGTTATTGTTCGTCTCGCTCTTCGAGGTTTTATTTCCATTTGCATTATATTTATGTGTGCAGATTAATTCACGATTAAAAAGATTAATAATTATATTAATTGTTAGTGTATGATATTAATTGTTAATTATTAATATTAGTTATCGTAATTAAAAAGAGGAACAATTAGTTTCGTTGGATGACAAGTTTATGAAATTTTGTGAAAAAATCCTTTTGAAGAATTACTAATGGTAAAAGTGAGAAAGTATTTCTAAATAACTTGATACAAATCAATTGTAAATTTAAGGTAATGCTTAGTATATGACAAACAATATTTTTCAAATCAAAATTGAAACAGTTTTTGGTAATATATAAAAAAAATTCCTTTCATATGAAAAACGAAACATGTGACTTATCATATCTTTTGCCTTTAGTTATTATTAGTTGCCTACATTTGTACACTTATGTTTGGAATTTAAACGTGGGAAAGCCTACATAAAGTATGAAAATATAAAAAAATATCCAAATAGAGTAATAACACTGCACGCAATCTCTTCTGCTATTGTTATAATTAAAGTGTGAATTTTTGTCCGGGAAATTATAAATTGCAAAAACATGCACAATGCATATAATATAGAAAAATATGTAAAATATTCCAAGAATTTATTAGAATAATATTTGTTACAATATATATTACAATAGAATATTATAATATTGTAATATATAGTAAAATAAATATTTCTTTAGCAATGTCCATAAAAATTTGAAAAATATTCTATTGAAAATATCCTACACGAACATTCTATTTTTAAAAAATTCCTTTTCACTTGGAATATAGTATTTCATAGTATTTCACAGTTAGAATATAGTATTATTATACTTTTAGCAAAACTAGAATATATTATAGAATGTAACATATTCATAATATATAGGATATTATATAATATTTAGAATATAATATTATTATACTTTTAGCAAAACTCTAGAACATAATATTATAGAATGTAACATATTCCAATATGTGGGATGTTATATATAGAATGTGACATATTCATAATATATAGGATATTATAGAATATTTAGAATATTATTATACTTTTAGCAAAACTAGAGTATAATATCATAGAATGTAACATATTCCAATATATAAGATGTTATATATAGAATGTGACACATTCATAATATATAGGATAATGTAGAATATTTAGAATATTATTATACTTTTAGCTAAACTAGAATATAATATCATAGAATGTAACATATTCCAATATACAGGATATGTCATATATTGAATGTAACATATTCATAATATATAGGATATTATAGAATATTTAGAATGTAATATTATTATACTTTTAGCAAAACTAGAATATAATATTATAGAATGTAACATTCTAATATATGTTATATATCCCATATATTAGAATATTATAGAATATAACATATTCTAATATATAGGATATGTTATATAGAGATTATACATATTAATTAATAATATTAATTACAGATATACATTCTATAATTAATATTATAGAATGTAACATATTCTAATATATAGGATATGTTATATATAGAATGTGACATATTCACAATATGTAAGATATTATAGAAAATATTTAGAATACAATATTATTATACTTTTAGCATTTTATTTCCAAAATTCCACGCTTCCGGGTCATCAAAAGAGCATCGCGATCCTCCTTACCAATTTCCAATCTAATCTCGAAAACGAAATAAACCGCCTATCCCGAATCGTACGTCAACAATTTCCTCGGGGCGAAACCACCCCCGCGCGGGCACATTGTCATGCAAACTGGCGTCGGAGAAAGAACAAAATAAAGAAGGGACAGAGGAGAAAAATTCCAGGAGGCATGAAAACGTTCAATTCCGACCGGGTCGATTCGCCCGATTCCTAAATAGAAAGTAGAGGCATCGTCGTAGAGGCATCCACAGGTCTTCGATGTTTAATCGTCTGTCAAATTCACGGTAGGCAAGCTCGCTATCAATTTGCTCCAGCGGGGGGAGGAGGGAGGGTTGAAGAACGCGTACAAGAAGAAGGGGAAACGAGTTGTATCGATAGGCGAGTACACGTGAAAAGTTACAATTGGCAGAGGAGGTGCGCTTTTAATAACCATTCATTTCGAATGGCAGTCAGCTCGTAGTTGCGCGTTAGGTTCGCCAAGCACGGGGAAAATGAATTTCATCCCTCTATCTTTGATCTTTTTTCAATTTTATACGCCCGGGGGTCTTCGTTTAATAGGTTTTGCTCTTTGTTATTCGTGCATTTTTAAATCATTCTCCAGGTTTTTCATTCTGTTGAATCTGTGTCACTGTACATTAAGAAATTAACACTGTATTCACTTCTGTTTTATCGAGTCTTCTTTTTATCCGAATTCAACTTTTATTTTGTCATATCTTCTTTTTCATCATAATTTTCACTTTGTCTCCATTTTTATTTTTCTCGTCTTCCTGCTCTATCATTCTCAGCATTATATTTTCCTAATAGCACGTCAGAGTCAATTTGATTGGAGAATGTACACGATCGTTTTGCGTATAAAAAGTTTGCACAAAATTAATGTACTGTATCTCTCACTTTGTTTCTCTCCCCAACTCTTTACTTCGAGTCTTATTTTCTCATTTATAGATCCAGCTTCTATATTACACCACATCTCCTTTACTTCTGCTTTTTCGAGTCTTCTTTTTATTTGGACTCACAATCAACCGCTACTATGTCATATCTTCTTTTTCACATCGCATTTCTCACTTCGTCTCCGTCTCTTCCCCTCTGTGCTTTTGCCTTCCTGTTCTCATCCTTCACCTTATCATCCCCTTTTTCTTTCATCCTCGGCATCGCAGCTCCCTAGTAGCGCGTCAAAGTCGGTTTGATTAGAACGACACGACAGCGAGAGAACGAGGATGAACGCGATCGTACTGTGTATTAATTTGCCGAACACGTTTCCCGCGTGTAAACTAATTTGCTCGAGAGAATCGGCTAGCTACCGTTAGACACCGTATGTTACATACATACGCGATACACGTTATAACGTGATACACGCATGCTCGATTCTCGATGGTTGTTTCTTCCTCTCCGTTGCTTTCTTTTTTCCGCCAGGACGACTGTGTTATCTGTAATTGATATCGGTGGGGGATCGATGCGTCTTTGGTAATGTAGTGTGATTACGGTGTTAAGGAAATGAAACACACACGTATCGTCGATGTGTGCAGGGTCGGCAAGGCGTTTATTTTGCAGGTTACTTTGTTTGGTTTGGTGGCAATGCGTTAATTGCTCCGCGAATAGTTCGCGTTCTTCTTCTTCTTCTTCTCTTTTTTTTTTTTTTTCTAATTTTCATGAAATTGTTCAGCCTATTCTGGTTATTTCTTTGCTGAGAACGTATCGTCAGCTCGCTAATCTTTTACCATTCACATACTTTTGACTTCTACAATCAACTACGTTGCTCTAGCTGCCACATGTACGATGAAAAGAAGTTTAACCCCTTTCCGACGAATTTTCCTTTTGTTAATATATTTAACAACATAATTGTTTTGTTTGTTTCCTGACTTGTTTCTTAAAAGCAGAGCATATAGTTTCGCATATAAGTGAATTTCGACTATTGCAATAATTATTTTTCAAATTGTAGATAATAAATAATATTTAGTAATTGTTTCGTTTGCTTTTACGAATTTTTGTTCACAAATGAACATCTAACCTTGTAAGTTTACTTATAAGTGGATTATTGCAATAACTGTTTTTCAAATCGTAGATAACAGATAATATATAGTGATTGCGAAATTAACCAAGTATATTATCCAAGTATATTACATTTATTTGGTATTATTTAGTATTTTCATAGAACTGCAAAAATTTGATGTAGAATTTGATAACTATTGATCTCGCAATTAATATTAATTTTTAAAAACACAAAAGTCAATAGTTTAAATATATCGAGCTTTCAACAATATCTTTTGTTGAGTACTCGTCGAAAATATAAATGCAGTGTTCTTCATAACATGAAAGAAATAATGTAACTAAAAACAATTTGAATATACCAAATTTACACATAGCTGGCGAAGTAAATTTGTTACAACACATTTTTCGATGACAAACTTTTATAAAGTATAAAGGTTAAATTAGAATCTGCCAGAACTAACTTGGATTAAATTTCGTTTATTTTTCAATGTACAAGGTGACATATGTTTCTAAAATGAACAATTAACTTTGAGGCCATTTTACTAACAAGATATTTATGTTTATTTAATTTATCAATATCTTTTTCATTATGATCAAGACTTGTTACTTATTTATGTTAATTCTCCAATAAAATTTTTCAAACATTTAGTTCCTTTAAATTCTCAGATATATTTTTTATAGCAATTATGGAATGAGATTAATAATTCAAGCGTGAATCAATTCGTTTGTCAGCAAATTTAATCTTAATTTTATTAAAAATTTCGGCAATAAATTGAATATTATTATCTCTATCGACAATTTTAATTCAAAATTTATTACAAGCAATCTTAGTTTTGATAAATTTACTAATTAACATTATTAATGTAATAAACATTGCTAATATTAATAATAATGTTACCATTGGCGCATTAATAATTAGTAGAAATCTAAATATTAATTCAAAATTTATTGTTAGCTATTTTAATTAGTAAACTTACTAATTATTATTACTAAGTTAACAACTATTACTAATAGTAATATCATTACTTAGAACAATTAAACAAGCAATCTAAATTACTTTGTACAGCTTTTTAAGACGACACAATTTATAACTTGATCCTCAAGTCTTCCAACAAACGTATCATCGCCACAAAAAAAGGTACAAAAATCTGTTTGCATAAATCTGGTATATACTCGAGTCGTTCTCGCTGCCTCGTTCGTTTCTTAAATCACATTCAAAGACGTTGCGCACGCTCTGTCTCTTCAATAAATAAACGTCCAAGGAAAAACTACGATATCATCGGAGCCCTGCTCACGCTCACGGATATCGAGCGCGGAGGATTTAATTTAACCGGGCGACGTTTATCGCCGCGGGAGAGCTCGTTAAAATACAAATTTTCCTAGAGTCGGACCTTCGAGGAAAGTTGACGCGTCAAGTGTCATTCCACGGCGGGGAAGATTCAACGCGATCGTTATTACACGAACGGCGGTGGAACCTCCTCTCGTCCGGGGAACTCTTCTCAATTAAAGCCGCCTTAATGTATGCATCGAGTTCTCCGTGTCGTGTGGCGGAAGCCGCGAGCGAGCCGGGAGAGAGGTCTAAGGAGCTTGGACCGCGAGAGACGGTTTGATTTAAGATGAGACTACGTCAAGTGTAGCAACTTCGAAGGGGCGAGGTGAAATCCTCCGTGTCAATTCTCAGAGCAATCTGCCGATGCAGATTAGGATAGAACCTACGTTCGTCCTTCTCTCTCTCTCTCTCTCTCTCTCTCTCATTCTCCCTCTCTCTGCTCTCCTGTTGCTCTCTCGCGCGTCGAGATTAATCGGGCCGAATCGTCCTGACGGGATTAATACCGCGAGTTCGATTCGCCGCACGGACCCGTCGCCGTCACGTTTTCCGTCCGTTTCGACTAATTGTATCAGCGTTCGTCGCTGATTTACGAGCCATCCTGTTGATTTATGCTGACAGCATAAGCGAGTGTTTTGCTTGTTCGTCGAGGGACAAGAGAATGGAGGTTACTTTTTAATTTTGATTTTACGTACAACTAACCTCTTGCGCTAGTAACTGGTTCGCGGACCATAACGAGTGACCGAACCGTACACAATAATTCGTCGCTTTCTTTTCCTTTTGAACTCGTCGGTACGATATCACTGCATAGAAATTATTAAGAAGTAATAGACTTGTCATTTGTTTAGCCCGGGTTACATTTAAATTTACTTAAAACTGAGAAAATATTGCAATTTTGGTTCAAATATTTTTAACGTGCGTGGCACGTCATTCCAGCGCAAGTTAATTGATTAATTTGCCGCTCGAAAATTCTGACTTTTTCTTTGTTTTGATATTCGGTATTTGTGTGGTTCGTTTGTTAAATCTATTAATTGTACGGAAAAAAGTAAAGAAATTAATGATATGATATATTTTATAAAATCCTTGATAAAATAGTGTACTTCAAAATTTCTTGTAACGTTTAAACTCGAACTATGAAGTGTTAATATACGACGGGTACAAAAATTCGTACAAGTATTCGTATACTATCTAGATACTTTTACATATTTACTTCCTACTTTACTTTCACAGCAAGTGTCGAATTCGTTTTTTTTTCGAAGATTTCGGTTTCA
>KQ435707.1:171118-194988 GCA_001276565.1 Melipona quadrifasciata
TGTCGCGGTTTTTTGATGTCTGCGCAATTATGAAATTGAACGCGACTGACGTAAGAAATGAACTCCAAACGGAGATTATTGTAATGATATTGTTGCAATATATTGTAATATATTTGTGTTATATTTTATTATTGTTATATTATCATATATACATATTTTTGAGAATATATAATTAACTATCACAAAAGTAGAAAGGAACTCGTATCAGAGGAATTTAAGCATAAAGAACAGAGAAGTTTGTAATACAACAAGGAACAAATTTCTATTTACGTATTTTAAAAAAATTGCTTAAAAGTCACACAATTACTACGTATTTAAAAATCATACAAATCTTTAAAACTGTGTACTACTGGAAATATTCTAAAACTTTCAAACTGGAGTACACGGATCGAAATCTTTCTGTCCAACGTTTGGGGGATACAGAAAAATGAATAAGGTGTTGCGCACTATACCATAATTATTTTTATTTCTTTTTTTCAGAAGAGCATACTTTATTTTCCGACGAAATTTGTAAATTAACTTGGAGAATTAAATAATGGAATGAAATGGGAGAAAATGAAATTTTTTCGTTCATTTGACGAGTAAATTTTAGAAAAAAAAAGAAGAAGAAAACTCCGGTATTGAGAAAACACGGAGTTTCGACACGGAAGAGGAACCGTGGTCTCCGTTGGGAATGTCGATGGCCACGACAATCGCAGTCAATTGCCATTACGGGAAATTAAATCAGTCGTGCTTCTATTTACGCGCGACCCCAACGCCGTGTAAATTGACCGACCACCGAGAGATAACGTCGAGGCTCTCGATGGTGATGAGGCTGGAAGATAGAATTAAGATCAAAAGTCTCCAACGAGATTATACGTGTGAAAGCTTGTGATTTGCTTGATCTTCGTCAATTTTCGAATTATAATACGAATATATCATATAATCATGTAAATTTGGGGAATAATTTGATCTCGCGAGGAAAATTTAAATTTCAAAGATGAATTAGTAAAAACTCATGAAAACACATGTTCTGACAATATACGATATTATCACTAGGCAGTAGAGACGCAATTTTATATTTTTACGAAGACAGTCAAAAAATATGGAACTTGGGTGGAAAATTATTTTTCAAATTTCATAGGGAATATTGTACTTTCTTTTTCATAAATTTTCCACAAATGAAGATCCCCAATTTAATGCTAAAATTATCAAATTAAAAATTATGAAATTATCAAATCAAAATCTGCAAAATATGCGAAAATGTGCGATAATCAAAAATGTTCGAACAAAATATTTACCAAAGATATTGAATAAGATATATCAAAAATTCTATAGCTTGAGATTATATGTAGAACGCGATATAAGATATAAAATAGCACAACGTAATATAAAACAATTACAGAATATTTCGATTTTTGTTACTATAGTGTCTATGTAAATGTAGTGTTTATGTGTAATTTTAAGTCTAGTTTTGGATATAATGTTTTAGATGTAGTATCTAAAAATTAATTTTAGTGGCTATAATAAACTAAATTACTCAATTTATTACAACGACTGACGATTGTCAATTAACGAGCTGACTCCCACGTTAAATTTATATTTATATTTTGTCTATAAATTAAAGTACAATAAAACCACATTTTTTATTTCATTGTATGACTTAGTTATCTATACTATTTAAAATCTTCTTACTAATGATATCTATCTCATTTTAATCGTTTTATCCTAAAATATTTACACAAATCACCAATGATCATCGTATGACAACCAAACAATCCTGAAACGCGACCAAATCGCTCTGCCAAAATCGCACTATTCATCACAATTAAACATCACGAGAAACCTCTTGCAACGCGGACCTTAACGAGTGACCGAACCGTATACAATAATTCGTCGCCTTCTTTTCCTTTCGAACTTGTCGGTATGACATCACTGGATAGAAATGATTAAAAAGTAATAAACTTGTCAATAGTTTTGCCTGGGTTACATTTAAATAGATTTAAGACTGAGAAAATGTTGCAAGTTTTGGGAGAAAAAAATTCTCGACGTGCGTGACACGTCGTTCTAGGGCAAGAGGTTAAACAAAACCTACGCGATGAAGCCTCTCGTGTTTGACCCGCGACGTCGTGCTCGAGTCAATGTCGAGAAGACGTCAAAGCGGCGTGGCGAGCTATTGACCTCGAAAATGGAGGAGAAGAGGCCTGCGGGCTTCATTGAACTGTGAGCGGCGAGGGTCGATACCGCGGGCGAACGGAAGAACGTGAAAACAATTTGAATCGCGGCCGGTTGCATTCATTTGGGGATCGGTTTTGGAACGGTTTCTCCCTGATCCGCATTTAAGTTAGCCTCACGTTCGGCCGCAGCACGTGATCCAGCTGCTCGGGAGGAATCCCACGTATCCGTGACGTCACTTCTATCCAGGCCCTCTTGGTCGGTCCGAGGCAGCAGCAACGCTCTCGCTGCACGAGCCGGTGCCGGGCGCGAGCGCGCGAGACTTCTGTCTAGTCGCCTGACTTATTAGGAATTCCGCTCGTCCCACGTGCAGAAATTCGGCTGCGCCACGTGCATTCACCGGACGCACGTTCTTATAATTTGCGAGACGTCGCCGGACTGCTTAAACCGGCACACAAACCCTCTTTTCTACACCCGGGTTCTTCGATCATCCTCCGACGAAATCGGCTCATCGCGCGCTCATTAAACCCTCCGACGTCGTCACGCACGCTTCAACGTCTTAAGACACTTTCTTTTTGTTTTGTTCTTAACAAATGTATCGCTCGTCATTTTTCCCTTTCTTTCTTTATTTTTTTTTTTTTTTCAAGATTCTGTTGTGGCATAAATACAAATATTAATTCACCGCTTTGCCTGGTATCGTGATATATTTTTAATATGTTCGTAGTTTCTTTGCTTTTCTTCTTTTCTTGTTGTATTTCATACAACCGGGGAAACATGATTTGAAAAACAAGGACGTGCTTTGATCGTATTTTTAATATATTAACGTTTCACAGACTTTTTGTTGCACGATTTCTCTGTTTCTACACCTGGTTCTTCGATTACTTTCCAAAGAAATCGGCTCACTGTACGCTCGTTAAACCTTCCGACGTCATTACGCACGCTGGAACGTCTTTGGACACTTTGTTTTAAATATGTAGCGTTCATTTAGTTGTCTATTCTAGTTTTTAATTTTCTCCTTCCTTTCTTTATTATTATTTTATTTATTTATCTCAATCTTTTTCTTTTTCCCTGTCGCCTGCCGGAGATGTTGTGTTAGAAACTTATGTCACAAATATAAATATTAATTAGTGCTTTGCCTGGAATCGCGCAAAGATTGCACATCATAGTAATATACACAATATATTTTCTTAGCTTTTTTTCATACTTCATCATTTCAAATCAAGCATAATTTGAAAAATAAAAACGCGCTTTGATCGGAGATGATAAAGTCATATTTTATAATGCAGTTTTTAATAAATTAACGTTTTACAGATTTTTGTTGTTGTATACGGTATTGTTTAATTTTCCAATTTTAAAATGATTGTACTTGTTCAAGGACTACACAAACTTCTAAGTGTAAACATCTTACGAATGTTATGCAAGTAATTATCATGTAACTGATAGTAAAATCGGAAAGGAAATAATAAATAATAAAGAGAAAATGAAATTTTTTCGTTTGAAACTGAAGTTTGAAAGTATATACGAGAATTATAAAATATTTAATACAAATATTGTGTAAAAGTATATGAACACTCAATTATTCGTTACTTTAATAAATCGTAAGATTAAATAACATCATGTTTAATATTTATTAATTAAATTATTATTTACTTAAGATAAGACAGGTCATACTGTTACATCAACTTTTTAAATGTACGTATAAATATTTGCAATAAATACCTTACAGTTTCCTATATGTATTTTCTGACTGATGTTTTCGACCAATATATCATTGACAATAATTATTTATATTTATGGAATATTCGATGTTATTATACTTTACGCTCGGAAAGAAAATATTGTATTGATACGATTAATACATATTTCTACTTACTAATAATGATTCGAATCTAAATTAAATTGCTACATGTTGTGTACAATTAGAATTAAGAGGGAAGAAAAATTTCCTCGAGAAAATTTATATCATTCATCAATCCTCTGAATTCGATTTATTTTCAACGTTATTGCGCGTCCACTCGTTTGAAAGTGGAAATTAGATACATTAATTTACAACGGTAAAATTCAATGTAACTTTAATTATTTATTATCTTTATTATATAATCTTTTATCATTTTTGTAGCAAACTTGTATTGTCACTTCCACGACGCGTGATGAAATCATGCGAGTTCAAAGGATTAAATTCAAAGGGATCTGGATTGTTTAATCATCTCCTGTATTTATATCTTGTTAATATTTATTTAATATTGTCGTTACTTCGTGTATTCATTCGACGTTTAATACATGTTATAAACGTACATTCACTCAATCCTTCCACGTCAAAAGAGAATCCACGATCAACCATTGGCAAAATTTTTCTCCATTCAAGCTGTTAGCCGCCCTTTGAATCACCAACAGACTCGCTTCCTTGTTTAAAATCGAAACAGAGGATTATCGCGTAACAGTATCGTGTCCCGAACTAAAAATGACGAATGTTCCCCCGAATTTACAGACTGTCTCTCCCCTCGATTTTTTCGCCGGGATATCATCGATCTCGTAAACGTCGGCCTCGTGGCAGCGGGCAACGTTTTTGCGGGACGAACGATCAGCAGACCGCATCATTGCTATTAATCACCACATTATCATTTAATTGATACCCTCGCGGGACAGCGTACAACGTCAGAAAAATATGCGGGGGCAGCGTATTTCTTTCGGTCCCGTGCGGGAACTTCTTTAGCCCCCTCCCCTAAATCATGTCAGATAATAAGTCTCCGCGAATGTCCTAACGCACGGCGTGATAATTCACGATGATAGATACCGTAGCCGAATATTCGCATAATCCTTTCTTTATATTGGCCGATCGGGGGAATAAGATTTGTGGTGAAGCGCATCGGCACCCCGTGGCTACGCGCGTACCCCCTTCGACTACCTCTTTAAATCTTGCGCCATTTTCGGCCACGTTCGATCACGCAACTTTTCCTCCCTTTCTCTTGCGAATCTTGGAAATCGCAGTTGCCTCTCGGTAGAACCAAACCAAAAGATAGAACATTCTAACAGACACTGATCATTATTGTCCTGAAATTTCGTAGAATCGGGAGAATCGAATTGATTGGGTATGACAAGTCCAAACCTCTTTCATTAACTCTCTTCTTAAAATTGTGTCGAGTCTACTGAAATGATCAAAATAATTTCTAATAATTTAATTTTATTATAATTTTAATTAATGAATTTTACGGGTGTAAAATGGTGTATTTTGATTTGACTTGCAATATACGAATGAAAGCTTGTGTATTTTGTATTTTAAAGTTTTTCCATTCTTTTTACTTTAATGTCTCTGATGGAAAAGTTAGGCTTTAGTAGTTGGAACGTTTCTGTAATACTTATTAATCCATTAATTCTTGGAGTTAATCCATACTAGAGTAGATATCGTAACCTTATAATCAATAATGAAATAATTAGTTTACTTGGAGATTCAAAGTGTACGCATATTATTATACGATATATTGATCAAATATATAAAAAAATGTGTATTTTAAAATAAGTGAAAATAACATGCTTAATTTATTATACATCATTCAATAATTTATCATATTGTAAATGTATTTCAATTTCTTGGAATTTCAGAAAATTATAGAGTCTCGATGGAAGACATTGTAATGAAAAAATATTCAATGAATATCTCCAACACTGTTTCAGACCCTTAATATTAGAAAATAAAATTTGATAACATAAATTAAACGAAAAGAATTATAAATGAAATATTGTGTTAATATAACGTTTACCCTTGGTATTAATCCTCAAAAAGCATCATTAATTTACTTTCAATCAAAGTAAAAATTCCAAAATTAAATAATGAAAAAAGCGTAAATTGCTAAAATTCTTAACATTCGATAGATAAGGATTAAATAAAATAATCGAAGAAACCACTGGAGAAAAATCTGATAAATATTATATCTTCATTAGATCTTGTTTCAATATCATTTTAAATAAATGTCTTAGAGTCAAAGATGATGTTTTTTAAAAATAGCTGATAGATTGACAAAGTCTAGAAAGAGAATTTCTAATTGAGATTAATAACTTATTGAATTTCAAAACTGTGTTCATGCAAACGAATGGGAAATATAACTCGTGTATTCCTCGATTGAATAATTGATTGAGATTGCAGTACCTAGGGTTAACAAAAAATAGTTGGCAAGGAAACTGAATTTCAGAGAAAAACGGACGAAAGAAAAGGACTGGTTATTGAAGAATATTCCAAAGAAAACTAAGAAAAAATCTTCTTAAGAATATTCTTATCTGTAAATTGGAAGAAGCATTAAAGAAACTAACCAAGGAAAACACAAAAAAAAGCAAAAAGAATATTACAAAAATAATAGATCACACAAACTTCTTAGATTCTTGGAACAAACTATTATCTTTTTACAGAAATAAAACCTCCATAAGAAAAATCTGCTTAAGAAAATTCTTATCTGTAAATTGGGAGAAGCATTAAAGAAACTAACCAGACTAAGAAAAATCTTCTTATGAAAATTCTTATCTGTAAATTGGGAGAAGCATTAAAGAAATTAACCAAGAAAAACACCAAAAAAAGAAAAGAAGCAAAAAGAATATTACAAAAATAATAGATCACACAAACTTCTTAGATTCTTAGAACAAACTATTATCTTTTTACAGAAATAAAACTTCGACAAGATCAGCTTACATTGGGGAACGAACGCATCGTTGACTATAACCTCCAAATCACTCGCTCTCCGCGTCTCTCCGCAGGCTCCTCTACAAAACCTCTCATCGTCCAAACAAAAAAAGAAGAAAGACGAGGCAGGGAGAAAAACGGAAAGAAACGGTAAAAAGGTCGGAAAACAAAAGGGAAGGGGGAGAAAAAAAAGAAGAGTACAGATGCACGGGACACGGTGAAGCGAGAAGAATGCTCGGTATAGATCACCGGGCCGGAGCGTAACGCGGACCATTGGTCACGGTAGGCGAGAGCGTGTAGAAACGTGCATTGTCAAGCTCTCATAAGACCGGGAGGAAGTGTTGCGCGCGCGTTCGTCGCATAAGAAAAGCACCGAAGCCGACGTCTGGGACGCGGCCGTCCCCGAGGAAAAATCCTCCTTCGTCAATTGTTTCGCTCGTTTCTCTTCCTTTCAGCGTTATTTATCGACCGGCTGAATATTCAGCCGCGGCACAAAACCACGCGCGGGACACACAATCGCGGTGGTGACACCGGGTGTGTTCTCTTCGTGGATCTGCGAGAGAGAACGTTGAGCTGCCACACCGATGTGCAGCGGCGAGAGACCCGAGTTATCCGGACGACGACGACGACGACGACGACGACGACTGGGTAGCCGCGTTCCGCGTGGATATTGTCGGAGAACGAGGCTGGACGTTGGACGAGCAGCGTCGTCAACGCGAGCACAATGCCGCAAGAACGGCGGAATGCATTAATATTAATAGTGGCACCGAACGAGCCTCCCGTAACGGTGGCCAGAGTCAGGTGAGCCATTCCTGCAGGGGACCTTTCCGATGCTCACCGGCGAAATCTCTGAATGTCCTCTCTCGCGAGAAGGCTTCTTCCTTTGTTATTGTTTCTTTCACGTTGTTTTCTGGCTTCTTCTTCTTCTTCTTCTTCTTCTTCGTTCGTTCGTTCGACCGTTGTGTTTTTTTCTTCTTCTTCTTCGGCTTCAAGTAGTTTATAACGAGGTTGGACGAGTTGATTCGGGTCTGTTTGGAGTTCGTTGATGCGAGGATGTGACTCGTTTGGGTAGGTTTTGGTACTAGCTACTTCCGGGGAGGAAGACTTTTTGCGCGATCAGATGTATCTTCAGTTGCTCTTGTTTCTTCTTACTTTTGGTTTTCTTGCGTTTTTTGCGGTTGTTTCAGTTGGTTTGGTCTGTTGAGGTTGTTGGCGCGAACGAGTGTCTACTTTGGGTAGATCTCGTAGTATTGATCGATAGTTTTAAAAAAGAACTAGTAATTTAATTTCACATATGATAAAGAGTACTTCAGTAAAGTATGAAGATTTAGTAAGAAAATCGACTTCGGCTTTTTTTGATCCATTCAAGTGATTTTGAAGAACAAGCTTATACAACTTGAAAATATGCAGAACATCCATATGTTTTACATATATGTATATCATGTGTAAGCATACGATAGCAAATATAATATGAATTTATTTGTAAAAATCACAAAATAAAAATAAATCTAAAATCTAAAATGAAATCTATATTTCACAATGTAACATGCAATGAAATATCTGTATAAACATATTTTACAGCAAAACTGAATAATATTTTATTAAACATTTGCATAGAGTACGTAAAAAACGAAAATACATATGTTTCATAGGTTGCTAAAGAAAATTTTACAATCACTATTTTAGCAGATACAAATTGCTTTCGTGAATATCAAATCATAAAATTTGCCATCGGAAACGTCAAAGTAAAAAAAAATGGAAAAACTTTGTCATACAATAAATTACACAAGCTTCGATTTACACGATTTCTCGAAAAATCGTTTAAATTTTCAAAAATTTTACGTTTATAAAATTACAAATTGGTCATTTCGACCACTTTGATAGGTCCAAAGTGTTGGTAACCATCAACGACCGAGTACAGTTAGAAACAAATCCAACAGATATCCAATATCAATTTCATCGATTTCGAGATTAATTAAACCGGCGAGAAGAAGGCTAGAGATCTCTAGAAACTGGAGCCAATCGATTTGGCCTCGAGTAATCGAGCGGACGTTCTCGATCGACGCCGCGAGATTTTTTTTCGACTCGGTAATGCAATTTTTTCGCAAGCGGCCGCGTTTCCACGCGTACAAAAGGGCTCGGACTCGGCCCGCTTGTTAAGTTGGCAGCTCAAGCAGAGGCATACTTGCCATTCGATAAGGTTGTCGCCTGGAGCATTGGCTACGCCTCCGAGGTCGCCACTCGTTTACGCCCACGTAGGTACCTTTTCTTTATCATCGCACCTTCACGGTTACTCACGGCGGTTCCGCCGTGTTACACAAGCCTCCGCAAGGTTTAACTGTTAAACCGTACCTGCCCCGCCATTAGTACGTGCGAACGTTCAATCATTTCGCCGGGATATTTTAATCTTTATCAAACCGCGAAATGGGATCAAACGAGCGAACTATGCTCGAGTAATTGTTACCTTACACAGTTATAATAACTTCTGCCTAAACGAGTCACAGAAATGTTTAAGAAAAATTGTTTCCAACAAAGGGCACGAAGATTTTCTAATTCTAACCTTAAAGATCTTAAATTAAACTATAGTCTTTGTTTAGATATAAATCCACTTGTGGGACGTTTCTTGGTATGAGGTTACAGTATATTGTAATAGCATGTCTGCCTAAACGAGTCACAGAAATGTTTAAGAAAAATTGTTTTCAACAAAGAACACGAAGGTTTTTTAATTCTAACCTTAAAGATCTTAAATTAAGCTATAGTTTTGTTTAGATATAAATCCATTTGTGGGACGTTTCTTGGTATGAGGTTACAGTATATTGTAATAGCATGTCTGCCTAAACGAGTCACAGAAATGTTTAAGAAAAATTGTTTTCAACAAAGAACACGAAGGTTTTTTAATTCTAACCTTAAAGATCTTAAATTAAGCTATAGTTTTGTTTAGATATAAATCCATTTGTGGGACGTTTCTTGGTATGAGGTTACGGTATATTGTAATAGCATAGAAAAAGAAGATGATATTTTTTATTGTAGTGCTTATTCACGTGAGTACTCTTGTCTTCAATTTCTTTTAAATTTTTACAAGTGTAATTTTGAACAGAGTTATATCTTCAATGAGAATATTATTATGAAATTTACGTGATACTTAAGGTAATTTTCAGTCACATTTCAGTCACAAATTGAAACTGAGTTGGTTTCTTGAATTCGAGTACTCGGCGATTACTTGGTTGGAACTGTCAAATTATATTTTCTTTAGAACATGTAAGTACAATATACTATAATGTGAAAGAACTCTTCTTCAAGTAAACTTATAGCACAATCGCTAAAGAGAGCAGAAATTTTAAAATATTAGAGTGCTAATAAATAGTATATTTTTTAGAATTTTTAGTTTGTAGCAGTACAGCTATTGCTTATTTTACCAAATACATATTTAAATTTTCTCAGTATACTATAAAATGTTTCTTCAATTTATTTATTCTGTATTAATATACTTTTGAATAAAAGTCCTTAATAATGGGGGAAAAAAAAACATGGTTCAAATATCTGTAGTCCAAATTATCACTAACGTTGATTTTTTCTTTTATAACTAACATAACATATATAATGTTTCAGCTTGTTCTATTAGATTTGTCTATCAATTACAATGACGCAATTGTTCTCCGATTTCTCTGCTCGAAATTATGAACACGACTTACAGTGCTTTCTCAAATGTTCCAATAGAGGACACTTTCCCTTAACTATACTTTGATTTGGAAACCGGACAAAAAAACTTCTTTTTTTGAAACTGGTTTGTTCAAGTGAAATTGTACGTAACACTTGTTGAGTGATATTGTATTAAAGTATACAGCGTGAATTGAGATTTCTTGTATTGTTTATTTCAGCATAAGTATTAACCTTCAAATATTGTGATAAAGATTAGTAACAAAATTAAATTAAATGGAAAATCTAATAATTAATAATTAATCGACTCCAAATTGTTAATAATTAATAATTCAATAATCCAATTATATCAATTAAAGGTTAATACAAAAAAACAACAAATCAGGATTTGGTACTCGTGGTACGAATGAAATATTAATAAAAATTTTCTCCGAAACTTGTCCAGTTGTCTAAGAATATTCTTCTGATAAATTACCGATTCTTCTTAACACTAGAACAACCAATCTTCAACACGCATCAAATGTATAAATTATTATAATTTAAATGATAATAATTAAAACAAATAGATTTATACAATTGCGTTTTTGCGAAAACATTCGTGTCCTTTAACTAATTGAAAAAAAGAAAAAATCTGAAAATCGTCATATTGACGGGGCATGGTCGTTTGTAGCGTCAAGTGTACCTAATTCAAAATATTTTTCCAGATACGATCGAAAAATTAAAAAAAAGATAAAAAAAGATAAAGAGACCAGAAGAGACGTACGTATGTAGTTGGTATACAGATCAACAATTGTTCTCAAATTTAATTTTCTTGCATTAATACCATTAACGCAAGATTTCGGTTGGCGCTACACGGACTTTGAGACAATGATCTACAAGCGAAAAACAGAGGTCGGGAATTTTGACGAAATCTTTGTGAAGATAAGAGAAAACCAGCGTCGTTCCTCCGGCCTCACCAGCCGTACAACAATATGGGCTGATGAATTATTGTCAACATCAGAATGGGCTAGGACCTTCCGCAGAAATTTCATACATATATATATATATACACATATACATATATTTCTATCTACAAGGCGGCATCTTCACAACACGAGCAAAGGATTTTGATAGTCTTGTGGGTTCAGTCCTAAAGAACGTGGCGAGATGGAGAACGAGATACATCGTGGCAGATGCTTCGTTACGCACTGTGGTGCATAGGTACATGAGTCACCGTTGTATTAATTAAACAAACTCCGAGGACGCATAATTCCTCGTTAAAGATGCACGATCGTGTTTGCACCTCTTGCGCTGAAATGACGTGCCATGCACGGCGAGATTTTTTTGTACCAAATTGCAACATTTTCTCAGTTTCAAGTATATTTAAATGTAACCCAGGCGAAAAAAATGATAAGTTGATTACTTCTCAATAATTTCTATCCAGTGATAGAAATTATTGTACACGGTTCGGTCACTCGTTATGGTCCGCGAACTAGTTGCCAGCGTAAGAGGTTAATCCTTTCTTTCTTTCTTTCCTTCTCACGTGAAATACATAATTCTCTCGTTCAATGTGTTTTCACTTTTCAAAGTAACGTTTTCTGTTTATTTCTTCTGATCTCTCACTCTCGTGTCTTTTATTAACTCCAGTTATTGTAATTTCGTTGATCTTTGCAGCAGTATTTTTCCTATCATATTATGTATTATCTGCTGTATAAAGTCTCCTTTGTATATATTTCTGTTAATATCCTAATTCTATGTTTCTGTATAATTTTTATATTCAAAGATGTACAAGTTCATATATATACAAAATTGTGTAAAATATTTAAAATGCAATGAGAACTTGTTATAATTTTTGATAGGAAAAACAAATCTCTATTTAAATTCTATTAGTTCATCAGATGTTCCTATAAAAGTATAAGTCCAAATGTATATTATTGTGTATGTTATTATATATTATTTTTAATTCTTTAATTTTATAATATTTCCGTCATTTTCTTGCTCACTGAATTTTTCTTAATAATCATTTTCTGTGCCAAACGACATTTGTAAATGTAAGTATAAATTAACTCTTCTGGATCTGGGAGCTGGACCCAAAAAATAAGGCCATAAATTCTTATTTCTTTGTAATTAATATACTACTCACATTGGAACTTTTTCATATACTCAAATATATAGGAAATATTAAAATTACATTGTACAAATATAAAAGATGACCGAAATAATAAATTGTAATAATGAAATGAACTGAATTTTCATTCTTTGCACTCTGTTTCTTACAAATATATGACACCGAGTCAATTTGGCTCAAATTTATTTGTTCGTAACTCTACACAAATTCCACACAAGGATTAAATTAAAGAAGAACTAAATATTGTTATTAATCGAAAGTATTCCAATATACAGAGTACCTTTCGACAAAGAATCGAAAATTTGAAACAACACGAATATACATAATTTGTAATCATTGATTTATCGTTCGAAGAATAGATTTTTAAAGAACAGATTCCGGTTGCCATACACAGTATTCGAGTTTAAGAGGGTACGCGTACGAGGGTATGCTAATTTCGTTAAAACGCGTGTGAGGGTAGATTAGGTTTACACTGATACTTGCAGGGGTTATCATGTAATTTAAATTAATGACACGAATGAAACACGAACATCTCATTGCATATTTTTGCGTTATACCTATCCTAGAAAAATCTTTCTTTTTCACAAATTTCACATTCAAATTGCACCAAATTTACTATCTGTTTATACGTAAATTCCAAAATCCGCTAATTTTTTACTATTCAAATCTTTTTATTTATTAATTATTTTATTTATTTATTAATATTTGATGTAATCTTTTTGATCGGTAATCGTCGATGTGAAGGGTTGAAAACAACCCTCAAAGTTGGGGCTCTGGAATATATTTTGTCGAATATCTCGAAAATTACTGAAGATACAGTTTTTGTGTAAGCTGATGAAATTAGTGTCTTTTTAACGACAAATTACTGTTTAAACAATATATTTGAAAAACCGTATCTCTTTATCAATTTTTGATAGTTTTTCCAAGTAAATGTTAGCACGGTATTTGCGAAAACTAGGGATAAATTGGAATCTCGATTTTTGCATTGCAAAAAAAATTCCAACTTCCTCGCTGAAACCAGTCGTGCTCCTAATCTTCGGCGTGTCTCGAGAAACAGCAAAGACGTCACTGCTTGGCGGAATAAAAAGAGGAAGGAACGGAAGGATTCGACTGGAGGACCAAACAAAGAGTGTGTGCGTGGACGCGCCGGGGGAGAAATAACGCAGCTCGTGAAACGGCTTAGGAGAAGAGCTGATCCGACTTCGGATCGGGCCACGGCGTTTTCCTTGGTCGCTTGACCTCGTCGAGTAATAAGAATAAATGTGATTCTATTACGGGTTCAATTGTTACTGCGGCAGATAGGCCGGTTCTCGATGCCCTCGGCCAAAGAGGGTAGATGCTCGCGGCCGATAACACGGCCCGGGATGATTCTACCTGCGCCGATCGCCGCTTTCCCGATCGTGACAGCCATCGATATCGATATTTCGATGGTCCGGACAATTGTTTGAATCAGAATTGCCCACCGTAGATCGTTCGTTCTGATCGAGTTCGAGTGTACGAACGTGTTAACTGCTATTGAAGCGTTATTTGTAGAAAATACTGTAATTATCGACGATCAATTTTCAAAAATTTCACTCTTAAAAACTGCCGTTTGAGATAGTCGAGCGTACGAGACACAACGTACCAATAGTTTGTCTTTTCTTTTTTTCTTTTAATATTATTACAAAGTGCTGTGCTTTATCGAAAGTTCTCCAAATTCTTTGACTGAATTAATTAATTAAACAAGTTCAACACGTTTTTGTTCGTCATGAAAGTTTCCCAGATAAGTATGTTTTTATACTTTCAACAAACCTGTATGTATCTTTTTGTAATTACTCATAATTGAATCATGACTGGTGGTTTTTATAATTTTTACAACTGCAAAATGTTTAAAAGGATCAAGTTGTGTATCATGGTGTGCCTCGTCGGCACGTGTTTCTATAAAAAACAAAATTTTTCAATTTTGACACTCACAATGTTTTCCACAAATACTGTTCAATTTAGTATGTAATTGATCTGATCATGTTAACGAGGAAGTTCATTCAGTGTACAGTTGTAGGAATTCAAAATGTGCTTTTTTAAAGAGAAACGTCAGAAGTTCGTACGGAGAAATAATTATATTATAATTTTTAAATAGACATGTCAACTGCTATAATGCAGAATTGTGGAAGAAAATGTTTGACCAAGCTTTGATTAAATTGCTGGCTAGTACTATGTAAACTTAATTTTATCAGCTATTTGGCAGACTCCTATTGCTTTTAAATAATTTCAATATTAGACAATACAATACGAATTATTGAAGATACATAGTTTAGAAACAATTTAGCTACTTGTAATTTATAAATCAATTATTTCACAGATAGTTATTACTGACGTAATATAAATTTGATCAAAGAATCGTTAGTATTCACCTTGCATTTTTAAAAACAATTTGACAGTTGATAAATAAAGGAAACAAATGCTACTGTATATTCTTTAAAAAGTATCGTCCGTTGCTGCTTCATACAAATATTATTACAAACAGAAAGTACAACAACGTATATAGACCGACAAGTAAGATAAATAAACTGTACTCAACTATACTCTAAATCGACAATGTTCGATTGTGAAATAGGTAAAATCGTGAATCAAGAAGTGAAGATTGCGAATTGGAAGCAACAGCGGCAACGTGACAACATATTTCAGGCGCTCGCGAAAAAGAAATTACTCAACATGATGAAGCGTACTCACCGTGCGTTGACAGAGGTAGGATTTCCAACGTCGTCCATGGACGGTTTCCTAGAATGAAACCACGAATGAAATTCGTTATTGTTCGCCTGCAGCTGCATTAGAGCGGGGTGTTTATACGCGCTGCACAGATTAGGCGTTTGCCACATTCTGCTGTACATTTGCGCGTCCATCGTTCGTTCACGGTTTCGTTCGTTTAGCCCCGAACAGACCAACCATCAAAATTACACCCGACTCGCCCACCGTTTCAAAGACAAGCTTCGAGTCATCTCAAAACAACTAAAATTCCTTTCGAATTCACAGTTCACCGAATCCTCTTATATTCAGAATTCACCAACAAGAATATTTGTCATTCGAGGGAGAAGATCTCTCTTTTCTCAAACGTGCAACACCAACAGGAGGAAAGTAATGACGTGAGAACGAAACTCCTGCCCTCTCTGTTACTCGAAATTCTGTCAACTTTCACGATCACCAAAAAGTTTCGAAAACGGAGCTCGTCCAATTTCGTTCGGAACACGTGGTCGAGCGACGAGTCGACGCGAGTGGACGTCGCTCGGTGCAACCCCCGGATGACGGAAGAGGAACGAAAAGGGAGGAGGAAGAGAACAAGAGCGCGCGAGTACCGCGAGCAAGAGCAAGACTTTTAACAGGCGCAACACGCACGCGGTCTGAGGGCGTGTGCATAAGTGTCATCGAGTAGAAGCGCGTGTCGGTCTCATGCTCGGCCTTGCTCCAGCCACCCCCGTCAAACGTCACCCCCACCAACCGATAACGCTCGCTGCGCGCGCCCCTCGCGCGACTTTCGCGCGCCACGCGCCTCCAACCCTCCAGCAGCGGCTGTTTAACCCCCGAACGAGTCTCCACGGATGCTCGAGAAACCCGTTGCTTCGCTGTTAATCGCGAACGTGGATGTCACGTGTGGTTTTGAGATAAGGGATGGTTCTTTTGGATGTGAGTTCTGTTCGATAGCAACAAAATTTCACTTTTTCATGCACGATGCGCGAATGAATCTGCATTCTCAGTTTCGTGGAGGGTGAAAAATGCTTTCGCTTAGGGGTGTAATTTCGTGGAGTTTCAAGAAATTTTTAATCGTAGTATTTTTTTAAGTATCTTTCTTACTTGTCCATGCTATAACAAACGATTTTGTTGGATTGTTGCGTGATTTTTTACTACTACACAAATTGAAAATTAGTGTTTGGATGTTAATGTCTATGAACTGTACATGTAGATTGTACATTCATAGTTCTGTTGACATCAATCTCTTGCATTACTGAAATTTAATTCCAATTAATTCCGAAACCTAATACCTTTTAATAATTATTATTATTCTGTTTCTGGTTAATAATATTAACTTCACTCCTTAAACACCTATTTGGTCGTGTTACTTGTTGTTAGTTCAGGATGCGGATTTCATGCATTTTAAAATTTTTTACCAATATACCTAAAGAAACAAAATCGAAAAACAATTTATTTTATCTACTTTGGATATAGATATTTTCGTACATTGTATTTGCAACACCCAATTTTCCATAAACGCATAAAATTCGCAGTCATTAGCCGGACTAATTTGACGCATACAAATGAAAAAGTTTCTCAAGTATGTGAGTCATTCCAAACTGAAAGCTTAAAGTGAGAATTGATATTCAGGAAATTGAAAATTTGGAGCCTCAGAGTTTAAATTTAAGAAGAACATTATATTCCGTACGGGTTTTTTTTTTTTTTTTCTAACGAAAGAAAAGATTTTCGAATATTATGTACGTGTAGTAAGTAGACGGATGAACTAATCTGTGAGTGGAGGGGTTAGAACGAACCCTTAGTCGCTCACACCCTAACGCGTCTCTATGGTTGCTCTTTTGTCCCAGGGTGCTTCTTTCGCTGTTTAAACACTCAAAAGACGTACTATTATTAAATAACTAATCAGTAATATAATATACGCTCGATATTTGAGAAAGATCAAGTATTAAAAAAGTTGATTTTTGTTTTATGACTGACTAAAAGTTAGAATTTTTCAGTTTCAACTCCTACAAAATTAAAAGTAAACTCTTTACAGTATTAAAAATATTAATGAGAGAGAAAACGTCACAATTGCGGCAGAAAGTTAGGCGATCATGTTTTTTTGATCACGACGAGCAAGAAGTCGGTGCTCTATCTTCATTTGCCTGAGATCAGGAGGGCTACCATGCCAATAAAACCGGCTATCTCGATGGTGGATTGTGTATCTGTGTCTATGCCGCAACGTCACCCCTCTTTCGACCCGAAACTTCCTCTCGAAGGGAGGATCACCTATTAAAACCCAATGGGATTATATTCTTAGAATGTATCGACGAAATTTATACAAACGTCGATACCGATATGTATTTTTGTTCTCGTCTCTCCAATAAATAAAAAAGATACAGATCCAACTTAGATACGATAAGTCATAAAATGTCGTAAAGATACCAATCTTGCGAATTTTGTATCTCCACGAACGTAATTAAAGAAATAGAATTGAAATAGTGATCTGTGTTCCTCTTTCCAAATGTTTTATTGCACCTATGACTGTTATTATCAATTTAGATTCTATTTTTAATTCTCAATTTATGTTCGATTTTTCAAACATACATTCGTCCAGTTTTGGATGACTATGATAATTTCTGCTATGTTATAAAATATGTTTTATACATTATTTGAATTTAATTTTTGCGATAGACATAAAATTTCAAAATTAAGTAGCTCAATTTAATTACCGCAACCCAAGACAAGAGTTGAAGTAAAATTTAGTTAAAAGTTAAAATTATATATAAATTATATAAAAAAATATGAAATACCCAAAGTATTATAGAATAATCACCATAACAGGTGCTTAGCAAGTGAAAACCAAATCTCCGTTCAGGTTTCATTTCTTCAATTAAAACTTCGTTAAAACACAAATTCGATCGAATGTCCTCCAACATAATTTTAATACCGATTACAAATACTATCGTGCTAAACATCGTGTTTTTTGTCATTACATAATACGTACATTATTAATTTTCTGCAATCATAATAAAAATCAATCGAGACGAAAACGTAAAATCTAGAATAAAATCATCAAAATGATAAAAAAAAAAGACCTGTACGAGCGATTAAAATTTTTCCACACACTTTCGATTGTTACGTTGCGAGGTTCCCTCCGGAGATATGGGGAACTTTCACCGATCTGATGACGAATCACCACCGAGCCGACCAACAATTCATTTGCAAACTCGCGATACTTTTCCTACGAAAGAAAAAGTGAAGCGTTGCCCGGTTACGCTAGATTTTATATAGCCTTACACGGCAACCAGTCCGGCTGGTGGACGTCTACAGGAGAAGCACCGGAGTCGGACAGTTCTCTGCGTACCTTTTACGATGATACGTTCCCTCATGCCATACTGTTACGACACGATGATGCTCATTGCCACCGACGACGTACACGCTGCATAAGTGCTAATGAGCGCTTCTTCTCTCGGATTTCCATCCTTTCCTGCTCCTCTCGATCGATCGCCGATCCAACCGTATCGCGCAGCAGAATTCTAACTAGAGGAATTGTGTTTTTTTTCCTTTTTTTCTCTAATTTCAACGTTTCTGATCGTCTGGTCGGAAGAAAGAGCTGTTAATATAGGGATTGAAAGCAATTAGAAGAAACGAGCTTAATGGCAAAATTAATTTCCCGCACACGCGGGCAGAATTATTGATCGAAAATAGTCGCGACGACTAACAATTTACTGGGAATAAAATTATTGCTCAGCTAGAAACGTGTATGACGGGTAGAGATGTTAAACGTTACACGTAAGCGTGGAAGGTCGAGTATTAAATTCACTGCATTGACACGGTGGTGCATTAATTAATCATCTATAATTGGATTACATGCACGTGGAAATTGTTTTGGTGCGGTTAGAGTATTGGAATAAATTCTGGAATGTTGTCGCGGTATTTTCGTGTCGAATTAATTAACACGCGCGTGTAATAATCAACGGTTTCATTCAGGTTAAATAGTTTCCGCCATTTCGTTTAATACCTAGTAATTTATTAGCATAGACGTGTTGTCGACGCCTTTTACACAGTTCTCAATATTTTCGTTTCACTCGTTTGAATAAATTATCTCGCTTGTTCAAATGATCCGAACGTGTTTGCAAATTCTTTAGAGACAAGTTCTCTGTACAGTTTTTCCATAAAAAAAGTCTTACGAATTTGACGCAATCAAATTCGATCGAAAAATCTTCGCACATCACGTTAGAATTTATTCAGCATTGCATAATTTTAATCGAGAAAATTTTCAACGAATGAATGTAAATTGTTCTTCTCTGTTAATGCGTTAATACCAAACGTTCCACTTTTAAATATTGTTACATAAATGTTGTTTATTTATTAGCTACGCAACGTTAAGTGAATTTTAATTTGGTATCTGAAGACTTATCAGATTGATAAGTCTTTACATAGGATAATTTCTCTCTTGGTGTCAGATTGACACAGTAGTAGAAATGAATATAATGAGCAAATAAATATATTAATTAAATTTGCGAATGTGTTTAATTGACATTGCATAAATAATAAATTTATTGCTATTAATAAAAATTATTATTACATTGAAATTATTACTACCAATAAAAATATGGCTGTTATTTATAATAAATAAATTGAATCGCATTAATCCCACTATTTTGTCCAAGTATCCAATTTCGTGTCAATCTTATCAGAGTTATAGCATCACTTTCACTTTCTACAGCGTCTTTTTCTCGGAACACACGTTCAAAGTCTGTAGCATCCTCGAAAACGATAGTGCATTGCACGATAATTATATGGATCTTGAAAATAATACACACAGGTGACAAATTTCTTTCTCGTAACAAATATTATCTGCAGCTCTGGCGACAAAAATCTGTGCTACATGTTAAAAAGATGGTACAACTTCTTGCAAGAAAAATCACATCAACAGTGTAGAGACATGCAATAATACAAATGAAATTTATTAAATAACAATAATGGTGATTAAACAACAAATAATTACGCTAGACAAACAACGCAGATTAACGACTCAAATGAACTCTTTAAACAACACGTGCTCTAATGTGCTTCTCGCGTCACATTCGCATTTCTACGATCAGCAAACATTACAGACCATCTGTTATAACTAAAAATGAAACAACTATAGATTATAATAACTACGACACTAGAATAGATAAAATAATTCTTCTCAAGAAAGATCCTAGTACTAACAAAAAACTCTCCTGGTATTCGCACAGAAACAGAGAAAAACCCCCATTCGCGAGAGGGTTCGAACAACCCTCGAGAATCGTTCAGAGAGAGGAACCACACAGAGAGGAACCAACGAAACGACAAGTGACATTCCGTCTAAGCTCGGAGCGCGGAGTAAAAATGGATTTGGAGTTGGTCGGTGGCAAAAAGCAGCTGTTCGCGGGGTACACGGTCGGTGAATCGAGCGGGCGGCGTGTTGCGCGGAAGGAGGCAAAGAAGAGGCTGGAGAGCGCCTCGAGAGAGGGCTTGAACGAGGAGGGCAGAAGTAAGCAACCGATACCAAATTAAATGATAGGACGGCGTGCGCGCCGCTACCGGAGACCTGTCCTCATTCCAGCGCCATTTTCGGAAAAACAGCATTTCATTGCCGCTCCATCGGCTTCGGCCGATCGTCGAAGGGGGCACGCGAGGAGGGTGGCGCGAGGGAAAAAAGCTGAAAAAACTCGAAGAAACAGGACAGAGACGTGGGATAAAGGGAAACGGATAAGAAGGAAAGCTCCGTGGCGCAGGCAGCGACGTACATAATCGCGGACAATGCGGCCCATATACGGGCCGAGCGATCGGCAAAAAGTTATTTGTCAATTAATACACGCGTACCGCCGGTGGTAGTTATTCGCCATGAATACGCATGGAGTATGCACGCGGGTAGGAAGGTAGGCGAGGAAGCGAGGAACAAACGGTGGCTTAATGCTGTCGCATTACGCTGATGAAGAAGAAGCCAATCATAGGGGGATCTTTCACCGCGGCAGCGGTCGAATGGCGAAAAACATGACGAATCCGAGCGGATCGGTGGAATCGTTTCTAGAAGAGCACACGGCCACTACAATGGAATGCTTTGACCGGATCCGATGCTCGTTCAAGATCCTACGGGACAGGATGGATCTTGAAGCTGCCCCGTCAGCCTGTGATCCAACGCTGTCGATTCGCCACGCATTTTTAGCAGCGTGCCGCACAAAGCGCTCACGAAATTGGCTTCACCGCGATACGCGTGTCCCCCCATCGCCACCTACCACCCTTCGATCCTCTTACGTCAGCCCGGTTTTCTGCCCGGTTCATTCGCGCGTGTTCGATTATAACCCGTTAAGCTCGTCGCTACGGTGCTGCTATTGGTTATTCGGGCGGTGCATTTTTTTTTTTTTTTTTGAAATTTTTTTTTTTTTTTTTTTTTTTTGGCATGGGCAAATTATGCTTTCGTATTGGAAATTGGGCGAGATCAATTAAAACAATTTATATTCGTAAAATTTTCTAAAAAAATCTACTCTCCCGAATCTCCTATTTACTCTCTTAACAACTTTGATAAATTAAACTTTAATAAAATTACCATTAATTTCTTACCAGTAGTACTAAAATACTAAAACTACGAATGCTTTTAAAATTTCACGCGTGATATTCCGCTATAAAATTTTGCCATATTTTGCTCTGGTTATTAGCTATGAGTATGCAAGTTCTTCATTGAGATTAATATTTTGCTCGGATTTATAAGTATTGAGCGTACGTTTTTGTTGCAAATGATTATATCTGTCAGGTAAACGAATAAATAAAATGAACCATCTCACGTTTTTCTAACGATCAATCAATTTTATAGATTTACTATTAGAACGTAGAACTTTTGGAATGAAAAGACTTTTGTTAAGCTGTACATCAAGAAGCATGTTTTTAATATCTCGTAAATGACAGATTTGTTACATGGATCGATTATTCGCGATATTTGATGCAAATCTTCTTAACGTTGAATATACACAGTTTGTGCCAAACTTCCTCTTACTTGATATGACTGTTGATTAAAATAGATATGATATTATATCATATTCATATATTATGTTGAATCAACATATATTATATCCATAAAAAACTTACATTTATAAGAATGATCTCTTATACTTATTCATCACACTTAGATAAATTGCATTTTAGAAAACAGTCAAGAGGTTTTAATGCAGTTAGGAGAAACATTTTTTACAGTAAGTGATCAAGGACTAATTTATAAATATATAACTTCCACTCAGAAGTTTTAAGACACTTACGAAATTAATATAAATTTTTAATTAATTAAAGACTTGTTTAAAATTAATTAATTAAAAACAATTATTTTTCCAATTCACTTCATTCGAAACGTTAGATTATAAAGATCTGATATATTCAATTATTACAGGACTAAAACGTTTTACATACTTGTCATATTACAACCTCATGAACAGTATAAATAATACAATATATAATACATGTAAATATAGCAACATTTTTATACATTTCAATATTCGTTTGATTTCAACTTTTTGAGTTGTTTCCGATTTAATTTACTTTCAATAGAATTTAATTTGGAAAGATCAACATACATACACAATTGCTTTAATTTATTATATTCCCATAGTTCTTTCAAACAATCCGAACAAATTTCTATCCTATACATATTGCGTTGTAATCTCGCACGAGTATAAAATTCTAATTAATTAACCCTCCTGCTACCTTACAACTTCTCTTTATATCATTTCTCGCGCTGCCTTTCACTAGAAATATTTTGTAAAAACGAAAGTGAGAAAAGTCGAAATGTATTTAAATGTTGAAAAAAAAATTGCACGACTTGTACTCCAGAACGAAAGGTCCAGAAGCAACTGTTCCGGCTAGAAAATGAAGGACTTTTTTGCCATAAAATTTTATACGTAACAAAACAAATTACAGGCGATCGCTCAGTACCAGACAACGCCACTCCTACTCGAGGTCTACCCCACGCCCCCTCACGAGTCACGTGACCCAAATCAACCAATCGCTAATTTTCGTTGCATTAGCGTTGCACCTGAAGAGGCCCGATTTTCTGGCTTATCCCCGCTAAAATCACTTTCCGTGATAAAATTCAAAAACGACAAAAATCACGGAGCTGACGCATATGTCGGCTGATGGGTACTAAAAATCATTTAGAATATTAATCGTCATGTATCGTGCGACAATTCCATTCCAAGAATCGAAAGAAAGAAAACAATAATCCAACGATCACTCGTTTCAAAACATTCATTTACTCGATGGATCAACGAACAAGCTAGAGAATAAGTCAGAGCAGACGATGACGATTCAGTTTCGCTACTGGCGCGCGAGAAGATGAAAACAGCGTCGCCGAGCGGTGGCGCGCCGCGTATTTTCCATTAAAGGCGGACTCCATCCGCAAGAAGAGCAACGAGCGCGCGATTATATTAATTAGCGAATACCGTGAAAGCCGCGTAGGCCGAAAAGAAAATCGGCCACGTAGCAAATATATATCGATGAACGGGGCGAAAAAGGCCGGAATGCAAAAGGCCGCGGGCAAGGGAAGAGGCGGTTTGGCACATT